>PVIR01002371.1:0-103540 GCA_004026965.1 Petromus typicus
GAAAGCCAGTGTCTGATATTGAATCAGAGAAAAAGGAAAATTTTCACCATACATTAAATTGGTATGAGGTCACACAGTGGGCGCCAGGGAGATAGGGCATCTCAGGAAAGGAGAGGGCAGGTGTTGTGCATATGAGAAGGTAAAGTACGTATCCTAAGAAACATGCCAAGGATTCAAGGTTCTGAACCGGGGCACCAATGACCAGACATGGTGAGTGCCACATCTCAGGCTCACGGTTTGAACCAGACACTTATACCAAAAGCAAGATTTGAAAACAATAATAATGAATCTGGATGCCCTAAAGGTTCATCTCTAGGAAAGTAGATGACCTTTCCTGGTGTCCAGGAGCCATCGGGGCTGTTCCTTTCCTGCGCATTAATGAAAATTCCTCAGGTTTCACCTTGGAGAACTGGCAGCTCTTTCAGATTGACCCTTAACACTCCTACAGCTCAATCGAGCTCAGTCTCTGAGTTTGGAGCTCCTTCTCAATCTTTTCTCAAGAAAAATGCCAAAAGCAACCCCACGAGATTTCTGTATGAGATGTGTTCCTATGCATGGATGATGTGATCAGGTTACTGAAGAATCTAAATGTAGAAAACATACAATGCCAGAGCTTTAAGTGCACACACATACAGGGGCATGCATGCATGTAAGCACACATGCATGCACACACATACACACACACACACGTTCAGGAATTACACATCGCTGCGTAATGACACACTGGACCTCACACTTTTTTTTTCCAGGGCATTTTTAAATTTCCACTTCATTCATTAAATATTAAAATTCCCAACATTATTGCTTCTGTTTATTTTTATTCCTGTCAAAGGATAAAAAGAGATCTTAATGAAAACATAAAAAGGACTAAAAATTTTCTTCATAATTAAACTTGTAGGATAGGATGTTGATATCAAAACTACTAAAAGAGGATCCTATAATTAATCCAGTCTGAGAAAGTGGGCACATTTAAGGACTTTTCTGTCACTTTTATCTAATTCTTCCCTTTCAGTGCTCAGTCTGTACAATAGAATTTTGTGGACTGTCAGTTATCCAAAGATACATTATTAGTGATCTGTAACATTCTAAGGTTCTCACTGCTATATCATTGGTTTCCTGACTTTCCAAAGATAGTTTTTCCCTTCTTTTTCTTCTCCTTTCCTATCCACATAGCATTTTAAGTAGGTGTTATAAATCTCTGCCAAAGGCACATTCATAGCCCTGCTTGAATGGTTCCATTGAGAGGAGGAAACCGCTTACTTTTCCAGATCCTTATCATGCTGAAATAACACTTTGTTTTCATTAAAGAATAAAGCACAACTTCCTGAAAAGCCTTCTGATGAACTATAGAAGACTTGTTTGATTTATTTTGGAATAGATCCAATTAATTCTAAGTTTTTACTTAAAATCCAAATGAGGACTTTTTCCTATATGGAGAAGGTAAAATAATATGAATGTATACACACACACACACACACACACACACACACACGCGTGTGTGTGTATGTGTGTGTGTGTGTGTGTATACATTCACTACAACTCTGTGATTCCAACATTTTTGGTGCTTGAATACTGTGAGCACATATATTTCACAAAGTAATCAGGATGCCAGTGTTTTGTTTGTAGTTTTAGTGAAAAATACTCTGAAAGCCCTGTAGACGATGACAAGGTTTTTCCTAATCCATAGCAGCTAATTTGGGTCACAGATGCTTCCAAATGCACCAAACCTAGCAGAGAAATAAACTGAGTCAGAAATTCAGAGAAGGAAAATGCACCAGAATCTTTTCACAAAAAACCGTTACCAGCCTAAGTAGACACCAACTATGTTAATTTCTTTAAAGGTGTTACAAATTTTTAAAATATAACCTAAAGACAGCGATACACTGTTTTTTGCGATATGTTTATAACCAATTAGAATAGATTACTTGTGGTGCCTGTGACCGGGAAATGCATCTCCTAATGACTTACAGGACTGTTTCCAGTGGAATAAATTTTCTTACAGATACATCCTTTGAGGGAAGAAAAATCAAGTGCACTGGAGATAAGGTGACCTTTCTCTTTCAGCATTTCTTTTGTAACATCAGTCAGTCTGTTCTTTCCACGTACTGATGAAAAAGCAGCACTTTGAGCTTGATGAAAGCCTTCGTCTTCACAGTGGTCCTCTTCATACAGCACTCTGCCGCCTTTGCATCAGTGCACGTCGTGCGTGTCACAGGTCCTACTGTGTGCCACTGTACTTTCACTTTTTTGTGCTTCAAATAAAAAGAACATTTTTTTCAGGTTATAAAACATTTAAATTTTAAAAAATAGTTTTAAAAGACTTGTACTATTTGCACTGACATGGGATATTGCATATCTTTTGCTTACTATATTATCTCCATTTTTAAAAAAAATAGTTTTAAGTGGAAAAGGTATGGACAAGCAACAGGATTGGCAATACAGATATTTAATGAGCATAGTTGCATCAAAAGTTAGCTTGCTTTCCCGAGAGCAGTTCTCTAGTACTCATGCTCTGAACTATGACATTTATAAAGTCACTAATTCTTACAAGTTCCTCATCTAACAATAGTTTGTGCATGGCACAGGAAGAAACAAACAAAAAAAGCTTGCAAAGGTTACCAGTGCAGGGAAAGTAGATACTAGACTTTTCCTACAGTGGATTCCTTATATTTTTAAGACAGTGGAAAAAAAATGTTGAAAGGGGAAAATAAAGCAGGGAAAGAAAAAATTAATAAAGGAACAAAGCATATGTATATAGGGGATTAGGGTGGTAGGGTGGGCAGGGGAAAAGCAAAACTATGAGAATCAGGATATATCACATGGGACCAGGAATTTAGGTCAGTGGTTCCAGTGCCATCCTTGAAAGTGCAAGGTCCCAAGTTTGATCTCCAGGTAACCACATACAATATTACCTGGCATGGAGACTCACACCTACCAGCAATCAGAATCACATACCACAGTGCTGGGTGAGGTGGCTCACACCTGTAATCCCAGCACTTGGAAGGCAGAGTCAGGAGGATTGTTGTGAGTTCAAGGCTGACCTCAGCGCCAGCCTGAACTACAAAAGGGAGACCGTGTCTCAAAAAAAAAAAAAAAGATATGTCACATATAGGTCCAAATTTTTAATGTTCAATGTGATCATAATGTACCAATAAACTCAATTCAGGAAATAATGATTTGGTAGCACTCACAAATACTATACAATATTAAATCACCTTCTATAAATTTTGTGATGAAACCTACGAATGTTTAAAGACTAAGACTTCTGCTTAAAAGCTAGGATTATTCTACATGCTCTGTACTTTTAAAATATTGTTATATTCACATTCATTCATGAAGATCAAATGTCACTCTCAAAAAGAACATCCTTTCCCCCGGAAATGACAACTGATTTTAATTTTAACATGTTCTCTTCTTCTCAGTTGAGTGTGTATACAGTTGTACTTTGTGGAGTTTGATAATTATGGTCATCATGTAGTAAAATTTCACTGTTTATTTAGATTTTCATCTATGTCAAAAGAGAAATCAGTGATATTCCCTCTTGGCTTCATGTGCTTCTCCTGGGGTTTCACTATATTCCAACAGTTGTGTGGAAAGTAATTTAAAAGTCATCGATTCATTGTAACTTATAGTTTGTAATCCTAAGTACTAAAACTAAAATGTTGTGATTGATGATTTTTGTCTCTTTGCAGAACATGTACAATAATCATTGATTTTTACAGGTATTATAGTGAGAGAGAGAGGTGTGATGGGATGTGACTATTATCGTAGCACTTGGAAGGCTGAGACAGGAGGATCTCTGCAAGGTTGAGGCCAGCATGGACTCCCTGCTTAGTCAAAGGCTAATCTGAGCTACATAGCAAGATCTGGCCTGAAAGAAAATAAAAAAGAAAAAATAACGGAGAGAAACAAAGATAAAACTAAGTAATTTTCTGTTTCTGTCAAATATATTAAAACTGAAGAGGAATAGATGAAACGCGACCTGCCATAGCAAGAGCCAGGATTCCACTGCAGGAGCAAAGGTCATTGTCCCCAGGATGAGTACCAGGGCCCTTGAGCAAACAAGGACAAATATGTTCCCTTCCTGGAATCTTGGGTCAAAACCTTACGGTCCATCTACATTGGGCATGTAGTGTTGAAAGTGAATCTGCAGGAAGAGCTTGTAGAAAGCAGAGCAGGGCCTTGTTCATGCCCGGACTTACTGGGGAAGAGAGAACCTGACTCCGTTTCAGAGCTGCATTTATTCCTCTCCCTTCTTCTGACAGGGAGGGAAACACAAGCTTTTCCACTAAAACAGGGTGGAGGGAGGAATGGCAAAACAGATAAGAACAGGAAGAGGATCAAGTTAAATTTATACCTCTACGTGATGTATATTTTCACACTGGCCTTATCCAATTTCTTTAGGTTGGGGAATCGTTATCCACCTGCCTGTCAAGCAATATTTTATTCAATAACTTCGTCATATGACAAAGTCTTGGGAGTTACAATCGTGTGCTGGTCTTGAAAATACCAAAACTCTCCTTTATTATAGGAATATGCACATTGACAAATGCAGCAATAAAACGCTAATCACAAAACTCCCTCTTCTAAGCCAGGTCGGAAGCACTTTTCTAAAAACTCAGCTCAAAGGTAACAAATATAATTTCACACTAACACTAGAAGTTATAACACAAATGTAGTCAATGTCTGTTTTTATAAAGCTAACTCATTCAGACATCAGAGAATCCTTTTCCTTGTAAAGTTACATTAACATCTATATTGGTTACTAGATTTATAAATTTGTAGTAGGATATGATAAATAGATCATAGAAAATAAATACCTAGGGCAAGTGATGAGTATGCATAGCCCAAGAAAAATTAGAAATTTAGACCTTAAAACTTGAGTGTTTTTCATCTTTACCAAAATAAAATTTTAATAGACACTACAACATACATAATAATATTGAAGAACTTGATATATACTATTTTACATGGTAAGGTGCAGATTGTTTTAAGCCTTCAGATCTAGAACACACCACAGACCGTGAACAATGAGAGGAGGCCCTGTCCAGGAAAAGTACGGAGTCACTGCCAAAGTCCCTTCCCTTCACCGAGCCTCAAACGCTTGGAAGAGACAGCAAGCAGCAAAATAACCTTACTAGTCTTCCACCTGTTGCTTGTTAAGTTCAACTGATTTTTAATAATTTATTCTTTAAGAAATATCAATATTGGGGCCAGGGATTTAGCTCAATGGTTCCGGCCCCTGTCTTGCAAGTGCAAGGACCCCAGTTCGATCCCCGGTAACCACATACAATACTGGGTGTTGAGACTCATGCCCAGCATCAATCAGCACCACATACCACAGTGCTGGGCGTGGTGGCTCATGCCTGTAATCCGAGCACTTGGGAGGCAGAAGCAGCAGAATTGCTGTGATGTGAGTTTGAGGCTGAGCTCAAGGCCAGCCTGAACTCCAAAGCGAGACCCTGTCTCAAAAAAGAAAAAAGAAATGTCAATATTAGTTCTTCAGTGAAGAACTGAAAATGTCTGAATTGAATTATTTTCTCATGTTAGAACCTTGGGCATGCTACTTAACCTCATTGTGACTCAGCTCACACTTCTCAAAATGGGCATAAGATAGTACTAGATTCATAACTCTTCAGTGGGAACTCGAATGGAACACATTGGTGCTTAATAAATGATCATTTTTTTATTATTGTGCTTTATACACTTCTAGTCAGGAAGAGGCCCCTAAATTTGATCTCGTGTTTCTATTCCTTCATGTTCACGAAGGCTGAGAAACTGCACTCTTCACCTTGAATTGAATCACTGTATCAGTTACAGTATGTTACAGGTTCCTGCAAAACATTGCATCCTTTAATCTCTGCTCTTCATTCTCCCTGAAAGCCTGTTTGTGGCAAATGATATTCATGAGATATTAAAACTGTCCATTCACTTACCGGAGGGATTCCAGATAGCAAGGATGTACTTGTGGGAGTAAAAATGCCCCTATATTTCTAATTTGACATCACTTTTTTAATAAATATATCACAAATATAATTTGCATACTCTTAGGGGAAGAAGTTGCAATCTGAACTTTCTCAGATTCTCCAGAAATGATGTGGTCTCAATGCATATGACTGTTCATTCTGATTTTATCCCAGATTGGTCCAGGACCTTAGGAAAGTACATGTGACAATTGTACTGGTTTGGTTTTGCAAGGAATTCTTTATTACTAAATAACACCTTAATGCTATGACCTTATAATCCACTTTCATTTTCCTTTATCATGTCAGTCATTATCTAGGATAGCTTTTACAAACTTGCTATGTAGACATGATAAGGGAAATTTTCCTTATGCTTCAGTGTCAAGAGAAGTTCTGTAATATCTACTTTGCATTTATCTTATACACAAGTGAATATTTTTTTCCTGGCATCTAGAAAATCAATACTAAAATTCATACACATCTTTTCCATCTTAAATTTATTTTAGATTAATTGTTTTATGTACTATGATAAATCTTCATCTCTATTTCCTATAACTTTTCTTTGAAAGAGTCAGAGTCCCTTTCTTCAGTGTAATCCACTACCCAAGTCCATGTCTTTCAATAATTTTACCTCGACATTCTACCCATAGTGAGAATCATGAATGAAATACTTTGATGAATATCTAATAATTAGAGACATCTGGCTAGAAGAACAGCATTAGCGTACAACCTGTGCTAACTTGCTTTGTTCTGAATTGTTGCTTACCAAATATCATAGCAGAATGGACTGTCTTGTGGAAAGAGCGTGGCTGAGGGGCCAGTGCCTCACTCCAAGGGTGGAAGAAAGTCTCTTCAACATCAGGTAGAATTTTATTGTGTTCACAAATCGAAGACAGTAAAGCTACTTTTCCTAAAGATTGCTCAGGGCTGTTAGAAGTTTAAAAAATAATAATAGCAGTGAAAGGCCATAAAAAAAAACTATAGAAATTCAAAGTATTGGTATAATCTGTAAGTAGAAGTTCATTTACTTAACTTTTATTTTCAATATGGAATCATAACCACACTCAGTCATGTACTTTAATCTGTGGTTAAAGGACTCTCAAGAAAACAACTTACTCAGTTTTATCCCATTGCCTCTGTTAATTGTATGACCCTGGGCCTGTTTCCGAGCCTGCCTGCCCCTCAGTCTTCTCACACAGTAGATAAGAGGAATAAATGAGGTAATGCAAGTTTGTCTCGTCCTTAAAGCATTATGAATGGAACGCTCACTTCATTAAGCTGAGCTATATATACTTGGTATAAATGGTTTCTGAGAATAACAATTGGTGGGCTGATGACATTCTATAAACAATAACTAAGGGGATTTTGGACATTGATTAAAATTTAATGAAAATATTTTGATTTAAAAATTGCCACTCGGTGTCTTCCTTGCCAGTGCTAGCTGAAGAGCAGTAGATATACCGAAAGCTCATTAATGTCGAGCTGCCCGCGTGGTGGCTCTGTCAGCTGTGTTACTCGCAGCACCAGGCCAGCTCTGTGCAGCAGCTCGGATTCCCTTCTCCATGAAGGAGCAACAGAGTGGACTGTCCCCTGGATCTGTCACGGTTGTGATGTATTCCACAATTTTGGAAAGTGAATGCCCTCTTCTGTGTTGTCAGAAAGTCATACCTGTCTTTCTCTCACTCGCCTGCATGGTGCCCCAGCCTTTGTTCCCACATCTCCTTCTAGTACATGCATTCAGGTTCCAAAATGTATACGTGTATAATGTGTAGGTATATATCGATGTATCTTTATTTAATAAAGACAGGTTCACTTTTCTCTGAAAACAGTTAAGAAGCTCACTAAGAGTGCTCACACAGTGCTACCTAAAATTTCTTTACTAATATTCATTTTGTTGCAAATATACTTTATGGAGATATTTAAATTTTATTTGAGAGAGAAAAAAGTGTCTGATGGGATTACAATGCGATACTGATAAATACTCCTTGTGCTCCTGTTTTCTGGGACAGAAGAGAGATAACTGTTCTCAAAGCTCACTGAAGAATGTCAAATATCATAAGCAAGCAATTTTTGTTAAAATGTTCGCAATAAATGACCAACTCTGGGGATTTAGTTCAGTAGTTCTGGAACCCATCTTGCAAGCTCAGGGCCCAGATTCGATCCGTGGGTAACCACATGCAACAATAGAATGTGTGGAGACTCATGCCCACCAGCAATCAGTACCACACACCACAGTGCCAGGCATGGTGACTCATGCCTGTAATACCAGCACTTGGGAGGCAGAGGCAGGAGGAATGCTATTTGAGGCTGAGCTCAGGGCCAGCCTGAACTACCAATCAAAACCGTGTCTCAAAAAATAAATAAATAAATAAATAAATAAATAAATAAATAAATAAAAAGACCCATTCAAATATCAGCAAAACAATCTGACTATTTAAGCACAAATACAAGATTGTTTCAAAAGATTTTTTTTGAAAATCCTATTTAGTTCAGCTAAACACAAAGACAAAAATGAAAGAAAATCCCCCATCAAATATTCCTTCCAGTGCCAGCATTGGAACCCAAATTAGATGCAGCACTTGACAGCTGATCGAAATACATACTAATGCATCACTTTATTGTTTCTAAGAAGTACTTGATTTCGGGGGAGAACAACCTCCTGATTAATTTACCAAGCAGAATTGACTTCAAGATGCACATGAAGGAACTAATTAAATTTCCCTACCTGGTAAAGTCCACACACATTCTCCTAGTATACACTGAAGAAGAATAGCAGAAAATTTTTCTCAAATATAAATTCCCTGTCACTTCCCACTGTTATTAAGAACAGGTCAAGCGATATACTGTTCTTGGAAAGGCACCTCCTCACTACAAACCACCTTGTCAATAGAGAGGTTGGAAAAACTCATCTACACAAATTTGGCGGCAAGAGATCTCCTCAGTATGAGCCATACTAATTATTGTTGTACAGCAGATTTCTTGAATCTGAAAATGGAAGTTTATTGTATAAGTATGTCCAAGGTATAACCAGATCATTAATTGTATCCAAAGTATAAATATGAACTCCTCAGAGACTTTGAAAGAAATCAAATATTTCTGCTGAAATCTGGAAACTTACTCTAGTTTTCCCAAAGAGGGAGAGGGAACATTTTCTCATGTGTTATTGGAGCCGTGAAATCTTTTTGGTGGACTTTGCACTGACCACCACTTCCCAACCCCTGTGGTGTCTGCTGAGGAATATCAGCCTCCACCACTGACACTCTGACTCAGGGACTGTGCCTCTCGTAAGCACATAAATCAAAGGGCAAAATATAAACATGTAAAGATATGATTGCAGGAACTTTTATGTCTCACAGAATGTCAGGGTCCTCTGGCAAACTCTTTTAAAACTAGGGGGATCTCACCTCCAACCCACCAAATGTGAAGCTGTATGAGCAGAACCTATTAACTGAGTAAGTAAGTTCCTCACAACAAAGTTATATACTGAAAGCACAAAAAACAGTTACTGAATGAATTACTAGGTGGAAAGTACCACTCCAATGTCTGTTAGTTTGGTTTGCTATACAAAATTATCAAAGACCAGGTGGATTAAACAGACAAACAAACAAAACATTCATTTCTCGCAGTTCTGGAGGCCAGAAATCCAAGATCAAAATGAAAAGATTGGAGAATTCTGATGAGGACTATATACACCGATTACAGATTCCAACTTTTTGTCTGTGTCTGTAAAGAAAGAGAACTAGAACAAATACCTCATTGCTTTGACATGCAGAGATTAAATACTTCTTGTCCCATTCAGTAGTAGACTGGAGATCGATGTATCCCAGGAACATGGCACTCACCTAAGAAAAGATGTTACCTGAATATCCTCTATTCCAGTGATAAGATCCTACTTCGGTCCTACTAAAACTCCTAAGAAAGTGGACACTTATAAAGCAATTGTTCTTTCATTGATCATATCTCCAGTAGCATTGCACTTACTGATAGCTATGGTGCAAACCACCTCAATGATGTGTTCCTGACCCCATTTCTGAAAGAATACAATGTAAAAATCACTGCATTCTATAATTAACTAGCGAGCTTCTTCTGAAACTTCACTGTGATTTCCACAAAACTGAAATTTTCTTTAACTGCCACTCAAATAACACTGTCTAGAAAGAAGGAAGACTTTGGGAAATATAAATACTTGTAAATGCCCTGGAATTTAGAATCTCCGAACAGCCGAGCTAAATTGATACAGCTATGATTTAAGTATGAAGTTATCTGTCCAGGGAGCTGTTCTTTAAGTCAAAGTACCGCCTCTGCTTTGTATTTGTTTTTCAAATAAATTTTGCAATTGGAGAGGAAGATTATTTACAGAGTCATAGATCTGCCTCCCTAAAATTTAACCTCCCCTGGGAAACAGGAGATTTTCTCAAGAGAAATCAGACTAACCTTGAGCCCTACACTGGCACTTGCAACTTAGGTGAAACACAAATTTTTATTAGCTTTTTAAATTTAGTAACCGTCTAGAGGAATTTTAAAAACCCAAAATTTAAAAACAATTAGTAATAATTGAAGAATAATTACTTCTTTCCATGGGGATAATTTGATCTGTCCTTTGTGATTTACTATTATATATTTTGGTGTAAAAATGAAATAAGGAACACTACTGGAAATATTAATGCTTATCATAAAAGCTCGTAACTTTTACATTTAATTATGAAAATATCTTACTGCACAATAAGTTTAATTTACCTGGTTGGTGGCCTCATATTGCATTCTTAGCTTGTGGTTTCATATGGAAAAGAAACACAGTTCACTGAGTTTTCTTTTATGATATTACATGGGGGCGTATTAAGTCATGCAGTTGTCAGACTGTTCCCAAAGGGTCTTTTTGTTTTTCATACTCAGAATCATAGTTTACATTAGAGCCTTCAGCTGTTTCATTTCTTTTTACCATTTAGTGTTGTTAGTTCCTAGGTAGAGGTATTATTTTTGCTTAGTTTTATTTTGTTTTTCACTTTATCCAAATAGCTGTTTATATGTTTTACTTACTTGTCAATGGTTTGTTGTTTTTTAATTATTATGAATAAAGAGTTATTTGTCAATTCTGAGTGAAATGCCTTTGTTGTATATTCTATTGTGAATATTTTCCTCTAGTGCCTTCTTTGCTTTTTTGTTTATTCAATGATATTTTTTCAAAGCAAAAAATTGTAATTGTTATGAGCACCAGTTTGTTTTCTTATTCAGTTAATGTGTCATACAGTTAATGTTATATTTATAAAATCTCAGTATTGAAGGGTTTTCAATATATGTTTTATTCAATATATATGTTTTGTACTTTCATACTATTAGGTCTTTGGTCTATTGTGGGTTGATCTTTGTATGATGTTAAGAGAATTAGAGGTCACTCTTTGGGAATGAGTTATCAGTTGTACAAAGACCCTTCATTCGAAAGGTTATAATATATTTACCAGCACTTACCTTTGTATTTTCATAGAAAATCAACTGAGCACAGACATTTGCATATTTTTAAAACTATTTGATTGATGTATTTGTCTACATTTGACCAATAGTACTCTACTGAATGCAATAGCTTAGGAGTAGATCATGAAATAGGACAGTCTGTTCTGACCTTTCTGTTTTTCTTCAAAATTCCATTATTTTAGCTAGTATTCTGAATTTTAATTTTACTTGCATTTTAGGTATTCTGGATTATTTGCCTATCTAAATATATTTTGGATCAAGGTTAATTCTTTCTATGAAACTTTTCTGCTGGAATTTTTACTAGAATTAAATCATTTAGACAAGTTCGAATACAGTTAACATTTTAATAAGTTTTAATGTTAAAACAACATTTTAACAACCTTCCATTTTATGTGTTCAGTATATTTCTGCACTTATGTGGATAGTCTTTGTTTTTCTCTCTCCATCACTGCTTTGTGATTCTCCATATGCAAATTTACTTTTTGCCAGATTTAAATACATATTTCATATTTTGTTGCTATTTTAATTATACAGTTTTTTAAATTTCCACTTATTCCTTGCTAGCATATAGAAATAAAATCAATTTTTGTTTGTTGATGTAGCATCTTGCTGTCTTGTGAAACTCACTGAGGCTAGTATCTTTTGTGTAGATTCTTTGGCATTGTGCATGTAGGTAATCAGGACGCTATGGCAGAGAAAAATATTGCTTCCTTGTTACTACTCTGTGACATTTTGTTACTTCATTGCGTTAGCCTTCAATAAAATGGCAAATAGGAATGGTAAGAGCAAACATCTCTCCCTCATTTTTTTTATTACAGAGAAAGAGCATTTGGTCTTTCATAATTAATTATGATATTAATTCTAGATTTTCTAAAATAGACTTCCTTTCACAAGAGAAGAAAATTAACTCCTTTTCCTAAACAGTTGAGAATTTTGATCATGGAAGAATGTGAGTTTTATCATTTTGTTTGCTGTCCTATTGAGATAAAAGTATAGCTTTTATTATCTTCTTTTTTGTCAAATCTGGATTTCTTTACTTAAATAATTTTAAGTTTCTATTGAATAATCACATAATGAAATGTTCATCAGAAGGTGGAGTCTCTTTCCCAAAGCTCACACATTGTATGTTTGATAGAAGTAGACTTCAAGTATTCTGTGATATTTCACTCTGCATCCATGTGCACACAGAAGAGAAACCCCAAAAGCACTCTTACTCTTACTAGATTCAAAAGAAATTCATCCCGGTGTTAATTTTTAATAACTTAGTTCTCCCCTTTGAAATGTGAACTTTAGAGCATTAAAATTAAATATGGTCCTGTCAACTCCTAGAATTATTAGATGTGTAAAATATTCAAATGTGTCTCATTGGAACAAGTTCTATAGAAATCTAACTTTATTAAGCAGAATATTAAGACTGTCACACTTCTAAAAGGACCTAAACCTTCATTAGTTGTTAGTAGCAAATAACCTACTAACTGTCCCTTCGAAAGAAAATTGCTAGACTGTGAAAGTAATTGTAAGTTGATTTTTCCAAATAGATGAGGCTGACAGTGATGTGTCAAATTATCAAATCAGCATCTCTGTTTATTGCAGAAGACAGTATGTCATCAATTATTAGAGATCTGAGGGCATTATAAATTTCCTTCTTTTTCCAACTCAAAATAACTTCTTAAATGGTTCTCAAAATTTGGTAGGGTATGCAGTCATACAAAATACTTTAATAGAGTTTATACATCATCTGAGCAAATGTTATCTGAGCTACATCAATGAAATATTAAATCATATATCATTTTGATTTACTAATAAACATTGTAAATACCCCATTATGTATAATCCTCTGATTTGATCCAATATTATTTAAGTGTGTGTGTTTGTATATTTTACTGAGATTAACTTTTTAATTGATACTCAAATAAGTATAATCTAGTAACTATATTCAATCAATACACACTTTGCACTTAATTTTTCCTGTACAAACCCTGGGGCTAGGTTCTAACAATAACATAGAGAAAGTATTTTGTGCTATTTTAGTGAGTGAATGGATATATAAATGAGTTATACTATTATAAATCCCTTCAAAGTTGAGACCACATTGTGTTTGCTCATACTTATGGTTATTGCATTTAAACAGTGAGGGACACGCAGCATCCAGCAAAATGCCTGTGCTGTGGTCCCAGAGCACTTGTGGAGGAGACAGAGAACCCAAGGATGAGTTCTTCCTAAAGAGCTTTATTCAAAGATTATGACATTTGAATGGATTCTTACAGGCCTGGAGAAAGGATAAAAGAGAGGGAGAGGAGGGGGAGAAATGAAGGAAGGACAGGCAAGAAAGTGGGGGGAAAAGGAGGGAGAAGAAAGGAAAAGATAGAAAAGATAGGACAGGATAGGACAGGACAGGATAGTATACAATATGATATGATAGGACAGGACAGGACAGGAGAGGACAGTATACAGTTCAAAGTTCAAAGCACAAAGTGTATTAAAAGTAAGGACCTTTTTATGCTGGGTAAAGCAGGTTCCAAGACATAGCTAATCCTATTATGTGGAATAATGGTTGCACACACTGGTCATTGTTAACAAGAGCTACTCTATGAAAGGGAAAGGAAAGGAAAATTTAACCTCTTGCTTAGGAACCACATCTCCACAAGATAGATAAGTAGATAGATAGCAGCTAAAGTGTACTTATAAGTTTTATATTTTCATTATATATATTTTCATTATATATACTTTCATTTTATATATATATATATTTTGATTATATATATATTTTTTCATATCATCTAACAGTAGCTAGCAACATGATTCTAGAGCTGTACGTTGGAACAATTCTCACTGCAACACCACATGACCAGCCATTTCTGCATTCTCCCATTTAAATTCTCCCTGCAGCTGACCATTAAAGGCATCAAAACTCCTCACCAACACTGAACCATAATATTCCTTAGAATAGATAATTGCTTCTTGCTTAATTTGTAGGGCCCCTGCTCACTTCTGAGGCCAGTATAGGAGTCCATCCAACATTTCACAATTTAATCAACTTGAAAACATTGAGGGGAAGATCTTCAAATATAAAATCAACTGGTGAAGATAAGAGAAAATAATTTAGGACCTACAGTAGCAGGAGGCATTAGTTATTGCTCTTCACTATGTACTGAACCAAAGCTGCATCCTGAGGGAACTATCACCTCTACTGCAAGCCTTTGTGGTACAAAGTCAGTGATAAAACAATGTAAATGACATTCAGGGAAAAATTTAGTATCTGCGTTTATCAGATTTCCTCATTTTAGGGAACCTGTGAATGTTTAATATGTTAGGATGAAACATGCTAACTGAATGATCATCTAAGCATGGCCAAACCACTGAGCCTGAGGTACATTTTTTTCCTTATTTTCTTGTAATTCCACTGTACCCGGAAAGAGCAGTGATCGCCAGTAAGCCATGACCTGGTCTCAGCATTGGGAAATTTTGAAGACAGTTGACCAAGGAAAGGGTTTGTGCTGTTAATAGGGATGAAGACATCCCCTTTCAGTGGTAATAATAAAACCAAAATGCTCTGTAGTCTTTGGAGGTTTTCATTGAAATTACAGTGTGAGTTTATAATCTGAAAATATTTGGCAGGAACAGTAAGAGAAACCTTTTCAAAATGTATTTTGCCTCCAAAATGTCCAAACAAACAAAATGCCTCAATCTCTTAAGGACTGGACTCCAAATCTCCAAAGCAGAGAGGAATCTGCTGAAAACGTACACATCTCATCACTTTTGCCTCCTTTTGATTCTATAGGAACATTTTAAACACCCTTGAAATAAAATAGAAAAGACAGGAATAAAGACTCATATACAGAAGTAGTTTGTGAAAGTAAATATTGCTCTCGGAAATCTATTGAAATGTTGTTTTCTACTTCTAATAAAAAGATGAAAAGTAATTCAACATAAATCCCATGTTAGATTTTGCTGTTAAGTGATAAACATACTTTAATACTGTATATTGTTTTTATCTAGATGTCCTCCCAATGCCTTGTGCACTCGTAGATGGGGCTTTGGGGAGGAGACTTATTGGATCACGAGGGAGAGATACTCAGCAGTGGGCTAAGAGGGTCGCCACTGAGGGTGTAGTCTACAGAATCTATCTTCCTCCTTTTCCCTAGTTACCTCTCTGATTCCTCCCACCATACCCTGAGCTGTCTCTTCTCCGCCAAGCCCCTCTCTCATGCCATCCCACCTTGAAGCCACCTGACTATGGACTGAAATATCTACAAACTGTGAGCCAAAATAAACCTCTCATTTAACTTGGGAGTGTAAAGTGTTGTGTGGCAGTGATGAGAAAGTGGCTGAGATACAACACAAAAGTTCCCAGACCATGGAGCCTGCCATAGGAGAAATGACACCACATGTGCAATTTAAAATGTACCTTATCCCACTCCAATGAGAAATGTTATGGCTTAGAACTAAAATGCCTTCCAAAATTCTCATATGATCCAAGCAGGAGTTTGGGGAGGTGATTATGTGCTTTACCCATTAGTGGATTCATTCACTCATGGCTTAATGACTGACTATGCCCTTAGGAAGTGGGACCTAGTTACAGGAAGAGTATCACCAAAGCATGACCTGGAAAAGTATATTCTTATCTTAAATTCCTTTCTGCTTCTCTACTTCCCACCTGCCATGCTTTGGGCAGCTTCCTTTTATGCTGCTCTTTCTGCCTTGGACCTAGCAATGAACTGGACACATGGAAACCATGAGCCAGAATCAAACTTCTCCTTTAAACTGTTAGTACCTCAAGTGTTTTGTCTCAGAAATAGGCAGATGACTTATGTGGAGCCCTGCTGGAAGTTATTTCAAATTTCTGATACTTCATCTCTTTGTGAAATTAAGATATAGAAACTAACTTCCTATTTTATGAATGGCTATGAAATTAAAATATAATGCTCAGTATAGATGGAATTGAGCATAGCTCCTCAACTTGGTAAATGTCTATCATGAGCAACCTTTCTAAGGAACTGTTTCTCAGATCTCTCAAGTGAGTTGCATTCCTGATGGATCACACCGGGTTCCAAGTTACACTAAGAATCTGGCCTTTCCACCTCTCTGAGAAACAGGTGAGTATGGTACTAAACTCGGGCCACATTCATACACTGCATCCAAGCTGGAGCTGAGGCTGGTACCCAGCTCTTTTTTACATGCATTATTTATCTTTCAATATTGTGATGAGCAGGATGGTGCAGAAGAAAATGAGGGATCTGGAAGGGTGTAGGTGTACACACACATCTTGACCACACTAACTAATCATCTCGGGCTTTGCCCTCCTTCTATGAATCTTTGAGTACATCTGGGTATCATCTCTGGGCCTTTTCTAGATGTACCACAAACTCAGTATCAAAAGTCCTGCAACCCGCGTGATGATCAGTAGTGGAGTGCTAGGCTAGCATGCATGAAGCATTGGGGTCAGGCCCAACACTGCCCAAAGTAATTTTTCTGTCATAAGTAAGCATATTTACAACACATTTATACTGATTTTTACCTCTTCTGGTAGAGTTGGTATTGAAAATTCAGCTATAGGCCATAAAAAATGCAATCTACATCATATCCTTCATTGCAATTTAATATACAATAATTTAGTGGAAATTTTGCATAATATATAGGTTTTGCAATTAAGTAAGCTTAAATTCAGAACTAAATCTTACTACATGTTTCCATTAATATGTCCTCAAATTTATTAAGACTAGGTTTCTTTAGCTGTGAAATAGAATGGACCCTTGAGTCACTCCATAGGAGCATGAAGAAATTTAATGCAACCTAAGTGTGGGCAGTGAAAGACTGACATATTTAATGAGCTCTAAAATGTAAGTGAATGAGGGAGTTGTACCTTTCTAGTCCTCTTGCCGTTGGTACTGTTAAAGTAGAGTATGTTCTTCCTCTAAAGAATCCAGTTTACATTTCAGTGTTCTTTATAGCAATTAAAATGAAAACAGGTTTTCCTGCAATCTCTTGTCTTGAATATGCAAACGTTTGATCCATTTTCATTTATATAATTATCTTAATCATGATGGAAAACAGACCGAATATTTTTCAATGCTGTATTAAGAATAGAATCGAAAAGAAAATGTCTTTTTATGATGCATCTTCTTCCAGATAAAAATTATAAAAAGAAAAACATCCATAAATGTGACCTCAATTATTTTAGTATGATTTTAATGTACAGAGAATATGCTATATAAGGAAATATTCTGTATATTTCTTATGTAGCATATTCATATAAGGAAATTGTATCATAGATTATTCCTATTTTGGCTAATTTTACTTTCTTTTTTTCTGATATGCAAGAATATTTGCAATAAAAATAACACAATTTTTATTTTCTACATAGTTAAAATTATTATCCCTAAATAATGTATGTTCAAGACCCTCTGTAGTTACATAGCAATGGCTCTTAGCATTGTTTTGGCCCCTGTAACACATCTGGAAATACCTGGAAACAGATGCACAACCTGACAACTGTCTTAACCCAGAAAGCCTCCATCACCATGTTAAAACAACAACAACAAAAAACGCTGATACTCCTTAGCAGTTATTTCTACTCTAATTTCTCTTAGTCTTTGGAAAATGCCACTTAATTTCTGTCTCTCTATATATGCCTACTCTGGGGATTTTTATATAGTCATACCATATGTACCCTATCATCTTTTACCTAGTACATTGTTTTCAAAGTTTACCTATGCTGTAGCATATATTAATGCATCATTCATTGTATGGCTTAATAATATTATGTTGCATGGATTTACAGAACTTGTTTATCCATTCATCAACTCATAGATATTTGAGTCACTCCATTTTGGGGCTATTATGGTAAGTCTTGTGATTTACCTTTAGGTATAAATTCTGTATGAAAATGTGTTCAGTTCTCATCAGTATATATAACACCTAAGAGAAAAATTGATAGGACACGTCATAACTCAGTAATTAACTTTTTGGCCATTTATGTGTCTTCCTTCAAGAAATATATACTCAAATCTTTCACCAATTTGGAATTATATCATTTGCATTTATTTACATTATCAATCGTATGATTCTGTTTATTCTAGATATATATTCCTGATCAGAAACATTATTTCCAAATATTTTTCTCTAATTCCATCAGCCACTATCTCACTTCTTTGCTAGTGTCCTTCAAAGTACCTAATTTTTAATTTAGATAAAGTCTTGGTACTAATTTTTTCCTTATTATGTTTTCGGTGTTGTATCTAAAACAATCATTAGTGTAGACTAACTAACATCATGAACACTTTATCCTATATTATCTTACAGTCATTTTATAGTTTTGATTCTTACTTAGATGTTTTTTATTCAAATTAAATGAGAATTATGTGCTGTCCCCGTATCCAATCCAATTCCATTCCCCTCTTTCTTCTGTGTTGAGCCACCTTTCTCACAGCTGGTCTTTCATCTAGGAATTGTCATTATAACTTTGCCAAAATTCAACTTTTTCTAGGAATGTAAATGTTTATTTATGAACTTTTGATTCTTGCCGGTGATTTACATTTATCTTTATCCCAGTACCATACAGCCTTGCTTATTATAGATATGTATGTAAAAGGCTTAAAAATTTGGCAGTCTGACTCCTTCAACTTGACCTGATTTTCAAGATTGTTCTTATTTTTTGTTTTAATTTCCATATGAAATTTAGGATCAACTTATGAAATTCAAGAAAGAGTCAACTGAGATTTGTATAGGGATATTGATACTGTAGATGGATTTAGAAAGTATTAATATTTTAATAATATTGAATCTTCTAATCCAAAGACAAAATGACTTTCCATTCACTTAGATCTTCAATGGCTTTCAGTGATCATTTTTAGCTTTAAGTATACTAATGTTGTACTTCTGTTGTGGAATTTATTCTGAAATATTTTGTATTTTGAAGCTATTATAAAATGCTTTTATAATTTCAAGTAATTTATTCCATACATTTAGAAATATAGTTTCCTTCACTCAGTAATCTTATTTCCTACAATCACACTCAGCTTATTTATTAACTTTAATAGCTGTGTCTATGTGTTTCTTAACATTTTATAGGGGCTGGGTATTAACTCAAGTGGTACCATGCCTACCTTGCAAGCTCAAGGGCCTGAGTTTGACCCCTAGTACCGCCAAAAACAATTTTTACCATATATTCTATCTTGGCAACTATGAATAGAGATAGTGTTTTTGGTTTTTTTCCTTACCTGATTTTCCTGGGTAGAAACTCCAGTACCACACTGAACAGACCTGATGAGGTAGGCAGCACTGTCTTCTTCTGATCTCAGTATAACCTCACAGTGTTTCACCACGAAAATGGAGTCAGCTGAGGGTTTCTCATGGAGTTCTTTTGTCAAGTTGAATGTGTTCTCTTCTTGTCCTTGTTTGATAGGCTTTATCATGAAGAAGTATGAAGTCAGGATGTATGTTCCAAACATAGCATGCCATAGACTATGTTATATGCAAGAGAAAGAGCATTTGAGAAAAGATACTAGTAGGCATAGTGCCGTGGACATGAAGAGAACACTGGTCCTGATTAGCAAAATGATGAGCTGTCCATCACTATGACAAAATGTCTGAGACAGACAATATGGAGTAGAGAAGATTTATTTTGATTCATGGTTGCAGAGATTCAGCTCATAGTTACTAGGCTTTTAACTTTGAGCCTGTGGTGATTCAGAACATCAGAGGAGTGAGTGGATGATGGAGCAATGACAGGAAGGGAGGAAGAGAGAGGAAGGAAATACAGAGGTTCTAGTAATGCCTGCAGCAAGGGTGTGCCTTCAGAGACCTATCTTTCTTACACTAGGCCTCATCTCCTAAAGCTTCTGTCACCTCTCTATCTTTTTTCCCCTTATTGAGTTTATTGATATAATTTAGATATACATTACGATCATATTCACCATTGAGAATTTGTACAGGCACATGATATATCTTGATTGTTGTTTTTTCCACATTCCCATGCTCTATCTTCAACCCCCCCACCTCCTCAGTATACACGAGCTTTGTTTATAATTTTGTCTTTTTTTTACCATAAAATCTTTTTCTTTACTTTCTTTGCTTTCCCCTACACCCTGCCCAGTTCCCCTTTACCTTTATAAACTTTCTTTCCACTGCATAATACCTATCATACATGCCAGACCTCATTTACATCTTCAGTTTCTCACACTATAGAAATGATACAGTATTTATATATCTGTGTCCTATTTATTTCACTTATGAGTAGGGCCTCAAGATGCATCCATTTAGCTATAAATATATCTAATTTATCATTTTTATGGCTGGATAATACTCAGTTTTATTTTAAAAAAGAAAAAAAAACACATCTTCTTTATCTAATCTCCAGCTGATGGACATTTGAGCTTTTTCCAAGACTAGCTATTACAAACTGAGCAGTTATGAACATGAGTGCACATATATTGCTGTGATATGAATCTTTTAATTCTTTCATGTAGATACCTAGTAAGGGAATAGCAGGGTCAGATGAGAGCTTTAATCCTAGTTTTTGAGGAATCTTCACATTGATCTTCATACTGGCTGCACAACTCTGCATTTCTACCAGCAGTGGAGAAGAAGTCCTTTCCCCCCACAGTAACATCAGCATTTGTTATTGCTTGGTTTCTTGACAGCAGCCATTCTTTGTAGACTGAGATGGAACAAGTTAAGCTGTCATGATTTGCTGATTAAATGATAATCTATATAGAACATCTCAAAAACCCAGTCAAAAGCTTGCTAGATTTAATCACCAAATTCAGTTGAGTAGCTGGATGCAAAGTCAACACTCAAAAAATCAATTGCCTTCCTACACACAAACAATAGACTCATTGAAAGAGAAATTGAAGAAACAATTCCTTTCATAATAGCATCCAAAAGAATAAAATATCTAGGAATCAGTCTATCAAAAGAGGTCAAAGACTTGTCTGAAAACTATGGCACTCTGAAAAAAGAGATCAAAGAGGATATCAGAAAATGGAGCATCATAAAGAACCAATATTGTGAAAATAGCCATACTTCCAAAACTGCAATTTCAATTGAAATCCCAGCAGCATATTTCAAAGAACTAGGAAAAATAATCCAAAAATTAGAAAAACAAAAACCATTCTCGGCAAAATGACATGGCAGGGAGTATCACAATCCCCAATTTGAAATTATACTACAAAGCCACTATGATTAAAAAATAGCGTGATACTGGCAAAGAAAAAGACTCGTGGATCAATGGAACAGACTAGAAAATATAGAAACATCCCGGACCTACTCAGCCACCTCATCTTTAGCAAAGGATCCAAACACCTTCAATGGAGAAGAGATAGCCTCTTTAACAAATGCTGCTAGAAAAAAGTGGATTTCAGCCTGCCAAATATTAAAACCAGACATGTATCTTTCACCATGCACTAAATTAAAATCAAAGTGAATTAAAGATCTAATATTGAAACAGAAACCCTAAACCTGCTGGAAGATAGGTTAAGTAGAATTCTTGAGGACAATGGCATAGAGAAAGACTTTATGAACAAAACCTCAGCAACACAGGAATTAGCAGAAAGAATTGACAACCAGGATCTCATCTTATTAAAAACCTTTTGCACAGCAAGAGAAACCAACAGGGCAAAAAGACAACCAAAAATGTGGAAGAAAAAATGTTACTAGCTGTTCATCAGGCATATCTAGAGTATAATAAGAACTTAAAAAATCAGTTCCCCTAAATTTAAAGACCCAATTCAAAAATAAGCATCTGAAATGAAGAAGTCAAAGCAGCAAAGTAACATATGAAAAAATGTTCATCCGAGAGATACAGATGAAACCATCACTTCTCTGACCTTGCCACCCTGGGGATGATCTTTTAGCACACATGGACCTTTGGGGGACATTGCAGATCCAAAATTATGTGGGAAAGTGTATCTATTTGCTGTAGCTTACACTATCAAAGAAATACTATTGGCTTTTCTGGAGATACTGTGGAAACACAGATGATTATATGATTAGATCTATTCCCAAGAACAATTACCAAATATTTTTCTGGAGCCATTGGACTTATCCACTCCAAATAGAAGGAACAAAAGAAAATCTCCTAAACTAGTGTCTCTAATATGCATATGTGTCATGAGGGTCTCAAATGCAGGTGGCAGTGTTGGAATGGGACATGATTTTCCAAGGTTTAATGAAACATCTGTATTACTCATCCGCAGACTACATTTGAGCGACAAAGCCCTGAAGGAAACAAATCAATTACCAACCCCGAGATAAACACAGAATAGATATACTGTGCAATCATTATTCATGTAGAAACTAATTACTTACAGAGCTTTGTGTGGTTCTTCCACAGCTATATCATTTTTAAGGAAGCAGCAGTCTTTCTTTGTAAAAGCACCTATTTTTGCACTGAAGAAGAACATTAACAGGGTGCTGTTCATCTGCTCACCTTGCTTTTTATTGCCTGGTTATGTAGATAAATGTGCATTTTCAAGATTCTAAATCCAGCCTGTGCTTTTGTTCACTTCACCCACTCAACCTTGTTCTTAGAACAACTGAAGCTTTACATCTACCAAAAGCCACTTCTAACGTTAGCTCTGAAAACTCCCATTTTGCCATCACAGGGATATCACATGTCATCTAATTTTTGCCTCTCTTATTAAAAAAGAAAAATTGCTTATAAAAAATCTAGTGTCCCACTTCCTATAGCATTATTCTTTAAACCCCAAACTATGCCACCTATTGACACTTGGTAAAATACAAGAGGACTCTGATGCCTCATTTCTGTGTTCCTGTCTGCATTAGCATTTAATAAATTCCAAGCAGTTTGCAGATGTTATTCAGCTACTACACAACTAATTTATTGCTTCATCTTTTTTGTGCCTTTGTGAAATGTGAAGCCACAAATGTTGACCTATAGATTCAAGGTTCTTATGCAGAAACTGAATCTTAAAGGATGTTCTGACGATGACTTTCCAGAGATGAGGCCCAGCCATGGAAGATGGGATATAGAGCCCTTTACCATCAGGGGGCCAGCTGAACACAGAAATGGTGCATCCTGAACATGAGCAAGTTTTGTGACTTTTAAGTTAGAGTGAGGATGACGAGTGGAGAAGGTCGTCCTTAAAAATCTGTGTCCAGAAAATCCTGACTGAACTGGTAAAATTAGAAAGGAACACATTGTTCAGGATACAGAGACCAAAACTTCAGTAATACCAAAAAAAAAAAACCAAGATTTTATTTTGTGTTTCCCACAATAATGTGCAAAATGAACTTCATTCCAAGTTGAGACTCCTGATGGAATGACTTTTAAGACGTCCTTTGAATGGTATTTAAAATATCCAAGGTTACAAAACCCTGAAATTGTCTCAGGGCTCTGGCTTGTGATTTATGACAAAAGACACCAGCAGTGCTAGCAGAGAAATGGTTGTTTCATAGGAAAAACCCTCTGGCCCATGGAGTTTAAACTCCACAGGTAGTGCTCTGCAGTGATAGCTCTGTTGAGTTTTCTGTTACCAGAAAAGAGTATATTTAAACACAATCACTTTAGTTCTCCTAACTCCATAATACACCTCATCCCAAATAAATGCAGAGACTTGCACTTACAGCTTTCCCAATCCTCCCTGCAGAACATTTAGTCAGTCGTGCTTTCCATCCAAGATATGTCTTTTGTGAGTTGCTGACTCCTAATGAGAACACAGAGAGCCATTGCACCATGCTAATTTGTCCCTGAATTTGTGTATGAGGGGCTGGTAAACAACTCCAGCTGAACTTGAACAGGCAACTATCTCTGAATAAAACACCATAACTCGTCTTTAAAATCCCCTTTGCCCGCTCATTTAAACTTATAGTTCATGAAATAAAAGAGTTAATGTAACTCTTCGGTTCTGTAGCTCTGTCTCTCCACAACACTTTCATTTTATGTGCAGTAGTGTTTCCCATTAAATAAAGTAATTAAGAAGCATTCAGCAGTGAAGCAAATAACACATACGGTGTGCTGTTAAAGTACAAAATAAAAAATGAAGGGATATGTTGACAAGTAAAAACAATTGTATTTTACTGCATTCAGTATGAGACAAATTTACAAATATTTTCATATTATTTTTAAATTTTTTTTCTCTTTTATAATACTACTTTGAATAAACAGACCGCTTACTGGGTGCACACCGTGATGCTAATACCCATAATTCACTAGCAAGCCAGAAGTCTTAAGAAAAGTGCTTATTTCAACTACAGATTTTTAGTGCCTAAAAAATAATGTGCTACTTATTGTGTATTTAATATTTTCTGATTATCAACCTGTATAATTTTTGTTCCACCAATAAATTGATAAATTTGTGTGTTATATACCTGGATCTCATCTAGCTTTTTTTAAAAGCATTTTTAGAAAGATGTTCAAATAATTTAAATTTCTATTTTAATTAGGATAGGGCTGCATGTGACTGCCAGACCCTGTTTCATTAATCATCTTATAAATTCAAATTATAAAATAGAAGAAACTCCTAATGAACTGCTTATTATAGAATAGTGTGTATATGAAGCCCAGAAAGGCACGAAGAGAGTCATGTGAGCCAGGAGAGGTATTCAGTACTGTACTCAGGGGAAACCTGGATCTTTAGCTTAATTTCAGGGGTGTTTTTTTTCCCCTTATATGATCAGAGACATCTACAGCTATTGCACAGTGATTTAGAAAAAGAGCACACTGTAGAAATTCATTAGTTCAGTTGGCTAACTTCTCACCTACCGATACTTGGGTACCTATACCTTCAAGAAAGAGAGTTGTATAATATACAGAAATAAAAGTAGTTATAACTCAGTGTTTGTTTCCTTTTCTCCTCCAGATTGAACAAATTCCTATTCACGTAATTATCCCTTGCATTAGACTGTTGCATAACTTATCCTTAAGATAAGGACAGAAGTCTGGCTGGAGAGGAAGGTCCTTTATTTTCTTTATCAGGTGCTTTGTCACTTTTCAGGATTAGAATTATAGTCTCTCTATATCTTATTGATTGTTAAAATGTCTAAACAAGAGCTTGTCCACTTCTACAATGGTATGAACCAGAGTCACATTCCATATTTCATATGCCACCACATTTGTATATTAACTACTTTGGTTAAAGCTCTAAGATGGTTTTTATAAAATTAACAAATACAATTCTGACTATTGTTGGAGAACAAAGTTTATCCATATTAAAAACATTTAGATAAACTTCTTCTGTAAATCATTTTGAAAAATTGTTGGAATAAATTTAAAAGATTCGATTTCAAGCATAATATTTGGAACACTTGACAGAATAAGCTCAGATGAATCATACTGAGTATTTTTTTTATTTGACCTATGCTCTCCATCAACTACAATAGTTTATAGAACTAAAAGTGTGTCTCATCTTGTTTTATTTGTAGTTGTGGACCTCTGCAGTTCCATTTAATTTCGTTGTCAGTAGCCTTTGAGATTTCATCTCCCAACACCATCTCCTCTTAGACATATATTTCTTTCCTACGTATACGTCTGTGTTCCCCAGCTAAACCCAATTAAACCAATTTTGCTGCAATAATCATGGGGTCAGGTTTTCATTTACTGTCCTGCTGTGGTTCAATAGATGCTCATTATCACAGGATAAATATCGTATAAAGTTTTCTGTTGTTCTTTTCCCACAACTTACATAATTATAAATGTCACCTTATATAATACAAAAAAAGATACTTTACAGGGCTGGGGATTTAGCTCAATGGTTCCGGCGCCTGTCTTGCAAGTACAAGGACCCGGGTTCGATCCCCAGTAACCACATTCCTATACCGGGTGTGGAAACTCACACCCAGTAGCAACCAGTACCACATACCACAGTGCTGGGTGTGGTGGCTCATGCCTGTAATCCCAGCACTCGGGAGACAGAAGCAGGAGGATTGCTGTGATGTGAGTTGGAGGCTGAGCTCAGGGCCAGCCTGAACTACAAAGCGAGACTCTGTCTCAAAAAACCTAAAAAGATACTTTACAGAGGAAAATGCATCATTTGCATAATTTTTAGAATAAAACAGGATACTTCAAATAAATTTCTAGAAAGAAATATTTACCATTATTTTTCTAGGGCCAAGTTTGCTAAATATTGGGTTTACTGTATTATCTCATGAGCTTTTCTTTTCAACAACCTATATTAACAATTTAAATACACTTATCATAAATTCAAGGAGTTTAGAATAAAGTTAAATATACAAAATAATCTAAGCTGGGCTACTCATTGAGGGAAAAACAGAAGCCCTGCAAATTTGAGTTGGGCTTTGTATTCAAGATAATACAACTACATAGTTGCAATAGTAACATATGAGTTTATAACCTTGACTCATAATTCCTTGTTTGTTTCTTCAGCAACCAATTAGTATAGGACTACTTTCTAGAGCCTTGAGTGATCAAATAAGGTTTTACATTGATATTCAGTCCTTTATGAACAGAATATGGATCGTCAGATACTATGTAAACCCCACTGAGAATGGCTCAGTTTCTAAAAACCAAATGGTCTAATTATAACATATGTCTATGTATAAAATGCTCACTAGTCCAACCCAGGAAGATAATATTAGTGAAAAGGTCAAATGTACTAGTCTTTTAAAGAACAAATATATTTCAAGAAACATTTTTCTTTCCAGGTCTATGTGCTCTTCGCCCTCCTGGAGGCCGACACCTGTTCTAGCATTCCTGGGGCACATTCTTATTGGATAAGGGGCAACCTCATCTCAGAGTGACAAGTGTCAGAGTGGCCTAAAACACTCCTGTGTCTTTCCAATAGCCAAGTTCATCCTTGTATTGTTCATTGCTATTTTCTTCACCATTTCTTTCATGAATCCTGCCTATGGTAACTAGAATTCAGTTCTCTAGACGTTACCTTCTGAAGTTTGCCACTATTGCGTAAAAAAATAGAGAAAAATAAAACATAAAGTAATTGGTTCTTTGGGGTTTAGTTTCCTACTACTATAATTTCACTGTCTGATCATAAACTGCATTAAACCCCATAGCCTTCTGTAAAAATAATTTCTAACTCACAATACTGAAACCTTTGCCTTGAAGCTAATTGATGCTCAATCATTACATGTTGAAGTGACTAGAATTGCCTTGACAAATTTCAATTGACTTGAAAGTCTTAGGGGTTCTTTCTTCATGGAATTTGGTCCAGTGTCAAAGAAGTGAGTTGAATTTTTCACTGAGTTGAAGCAAACACACTTTAAGGGCTAATGGTGAGAAATATCTGAGATGGCATCCTGTTAGGTAGGAAGTCAATTCTGTAGATTATCATGGACATACAATGGGATTCGCTATTGCTGTACAAATGTGACAAAGAGAGATGGTTCAGATATTCTTAGAGTTCAAATGTCACTCATCAATGTAACTCTGACTGTATTTTTTAGGTTTGGAGAAGCATAAGTAGTGTGGAGGGAAAAGTAATAACAAACCCCAATTCATTGTAAAGATGAACCTAGTGACAGAAGAGAGGAGGCAATGATGGGGCAGGGATACGAGGGCACCGCCCTCACATCCTCCAGACAGGAAATGGTAACGCTCACTCTGCAGTGTTTTAATATGTAACGTGCACAAAATTCTGTTTGGTTATATAGTGGTAAAAATAGTCTAAAAGTGATTTTTTGACCTCATGAAGTTTACTTTTTACTACTAATGCACAAATGGAAAAAGAAAATTCTTGCAACGCTGATATGTTACTCACCTTTTTAGTGTTGTGATAAAGCACCTGAGAAATCAACTTAGAGTTTGAAAGTTTTATTTGGACTCACATTTTCAGAGATTTTGCCCGTAGCTCCTGGCTCCATTCTTGTAGGCCACAGCAGAACATCATGGCAGACGGACATCGCAGAGGAATGTTGTTACCTCCTAGTATCCAGGAGGCAGAGAAGAGACAGCACGCTCTAGTGAGGTCCCTTCTCTGCTTCCATTCCACCTGGAAACTCAGTCTGCAGGATGGCACCACCTGCCTTGGGGCAGGTCTCCCTCAGTTTTCTGTCCCAAGATCCCTGCAGACATGACCAGACACACCCCAAAGTGGGCTTTACTAACTTTTTTAAAAATTGTAAGTTTTAATTTTGTAACATGTAATACTTACATTCATCATGAGAATTGCCACAGGTATAATTTAAATTACTTTACTTTCTCTTCTCCTCCTCATTTTCCCCCTTCCCTCCATCTTGTGATCCCCTTCCTATTTGTGAAGAAACTACTTCATTTGCGTTATCTTTTAGTTTGCTCTTTAAATTATTTGTACATTGGATTTCTCATAAAGAGATAAAATGTAAAAGGTAAGTCTGAATGTCTGATTTATTTCACTCAATACTTTGTTTTCAAGCTGCATCCATCCTTGCACAGAGAACTCATATTTACCCTTCTCGGTGGCAGCAGTACACCCTAGTGTTTGCTCATACCTCTTTTCCTGGGTTTTAATCTCATCAAGCTGACATTCAAGATGAAATGAAGGAAATAAGCTGGATAGAGGCTGCACTAAGAGAATATGCTTTAAAATGATGTGGTGAACAATACACTGTCCAAGAAGGTGTACTTCGGTTAATGTGAAGAGTGGGACTCTCAAAATAGCCAGCTGGAAAACTTCATTCAGAGAGTAAAAGCATCTGCTTAGTTAAAAACCTAAAGAACACCTGTGCAGATCAAAGTGGAGAAAGACAAAAAACCAGGGAAAGTGGAAAACAGAGTGAATCTTTCAAGGGCATAGAGACTATGACAAAGACTTTGGATTATAGTTTAAGTAAGAAACAGCAATATAAGTGATCCCTGCAAGGCTACTTCAGCTTCAGTTTGCCAGTGGGAGGGTTGCCTTTGCTGCTGAAATGGTTGATAGGAGAGAGAGGGGTTAGGAGGTGAATTATGTAACGATCTGAAGTAAGGTCATAAACATAGACTGAAAAGCAGTACTTTGATTTAACATGTCTTTTAGATAAATTGTTGATAAATCAGAAATGTGTGGTTGGATCAATGAGATGATCCTACATTTCTGGCTTCAGCAACTGGGTGTGCTTTTTGAAAAGACAAAGAATAAAAAGCACAAATAGGGGATCGTGTTTTGTTCACACTATGCTCCCTGTGTCTAGAAACTTCGCTACACTGAGAGGACACTCATTTCTCTCCCTATGGAGATAACCAGGAGGTCCAGAGGCATTGTTCCACTCTGAGTTGACAGAGCCTCATCCAACTCAGGCCACAGCCTTGCTCTCTTCTCTGCGCAGCACAACACAAAGACTCATGGAGAGATGTTCACGATGTTGAGACGTTATTTGCACAGGCACTTCTAGCTATTGATACATGTTTTATAATGTGTTGTTGCCATAGAAGAAATTCTGTCAACATTATCAGAACATACAAAGTCTGCCAAAAAAAAAAAAAAGTATACATCAGGGAAAAGAAAACTTGTATAAACACGTTAATACTAAATTTACTGAGGTGTCATGAAACTAACACAAGTTCCCTTTGGCCTCTACAATTATAGAGGAACTCAGAATGGTGGCCATTAGCTTCCAGACATTAGTACAGTGAACTGCCAAAGTGCATGCCCATGTTTGTGATAGACTCTGTATATATCCAAATGAGTGCTTTTCTTTAAAGCTGTCCTTTCAGGAGCAGGCTGTGTATGAAGTGCTAGTTCTGTTGCTGATCTTTTGGGGACTTTCTTTTGGAATGACTTTCAGAGTTTATTCACTATTCAGTGAGGATAAGTCTTCTCTGAAGATTAATTAATTTTCAGTAACAACCAGATTTCCCTGTAATCAAAGTATTATGCATAAATTAGGGCTTGAAGCTAGGAAAAGGTCATAAAAGCACCATAAATGGAGCAGACAAATTTTTCCGTTTTCCTCATAACTTGCAGTTAGGCCAAATGAAAAAAAAACCTATAAAATAATTAAAATTAGTTATTACCACCCACATGAACTCATTTTGACATAACAGTTTGACATTTTCTTAAAATCTTAATACTTTCAAAATATACCAGATGCTTTAGCAGATAACCAACTTGAAATCAATTTGCCGTTGAATTTACCTGCGTTGTAAATATTCTTATTGATTATACCTGATTTTGACCATGTATGTACTACAAAGATTATGCAAAACAGAAAAATCAGAATTTAGCCTAATGGATTGAGCTTTATTATATACTGTAATTCCAGTTAGCCTCAAATAATCTTGTGCAAAGAAGATTGTTCATTGTTTTACTATAATTGTAAATATTTAGTCTTTATATTGTCAAAAGGTTTGACAGGCACAGTGTCAATTCCATGGGTTTCAGCAGACTAGAAAAATTTGATCTTTACTAAAATTGTGTCGTAGTAATGAACTTCAGCCTTGAATCACCACAGTGCTTTCTGCATGGACAGGAAGTGCTAACTTCTAAGATAATGCACCTGAGAGCTGAGGCCTTGCAGGTGACCCAGTGTACCAGTCAAGACTAAGAGTGTCAAAACATGCAAAACATTGCACATTGCTAGATTACACATTTTGAAGCTGCTAAATCAGCCTGTTTTGTTTTGGGGCTTTATCTGTATTTGGTTTTTTTATTTGTTTGTTTGTTTTTTCCTTGCTGTCATGAGACAGATTTCTCTTTGAAACCTTAGATGTATGCACCATGTGCATCCGTCAGCTCTTTGTCACCATGACTAGATCCCTCAGGAGAACAGCAGAGGGACAATATAATTTGGCTTACAGTTTCAGAGATTTCTGTTCATGGTTGGCTGTGTCTTTTGCTTTTAGGATTGTGTAGAGGAGAAACAACATGGTTAAAGGGCATGACAAAGGAACGCCTCCCAGTGGCTGCCAAGAGAGAGAATGAGAGAAAGAGAAACAGACAGACACAGACAGACAAGGGGACTGGAGGGAGCCTAGGAGCCAGAGAAGAGTCCCAACATCATACTTTCATTGACCACTCCTCTCATCTCGGCCTGACTTCCTATTTCCATCACCTCCCAATAATGTCATCATCTTCTGACCTCACCAGTGAACTACACTGCTGATGAAGTTAGAGCCTTCCTGTTCTGGTTACTTCCGAAATCCCACTGTCAACCAGACTTTCAACTCAGTGAGCCCTTGTGGGAAACAATTGGGAGTACAGTGTGCTTTTGTGTGTTTTAGGTTATAATGTATCTTATATTTATCAAGACAGGTCACACATGAGCATCCTTCAGACTAATTCCTAATCTTCTTTCTAGCTTTTCCTGTTTCAGATCATTTCTTTTATCCTTAGCCCTTTGTGCTTTTAGTCCAGCCCTGTTTGCCTGATTTCTGAAATATCTGAGCACAACAGCCACATTTGAACAAACAACAGATCAGAGGGGTTAGAGTCATTTTTTAAAAAGTGAATTAAGCCAACTCAGTGATCCCATTAGTCATCTTATATTGGCATCACTAGTAACAGACGTCATGTTTGGAAGATGAGATGTGTATACAATCTCCCAGGTGTTGCGTGTAGATGACTTTATATCTCAGAGTGTCTTAGGTTCTGACCTGGGAGCTTGTTATTCATGAAACACAATGGGAAGGTGCTTCCAGTAATTGCCTTCTTCTGGATGACGTCCAGAATAACAGCTCTCTGCCAAACTCTATGGCAGCATGAAGTTTTACAATGAAATTATAATGAATACATGCTCCAGATTTTTGTAATGGAGCTGCTAAAAGCCATTTTAACCACTTTGCTAACTTGAAACTAAAGTTAAAATGTGAGTCAGCTATGAGTCAAATCTCTCCTGTGAAATGTAATTCCATAACTGCATGTAAAATATTTGTTGTTTGACTTAGAGATAGCAGAGTGTTTGAAACGTATAAAACATCTGTAGGTGGTATGGACTGAATCTATACTCTCTGTCCCAGTAACCATTAATCCAACTGTCTTCTTCTTGAAATATCTCTTCTATAAGGATCATTTCATTAAGGATATAATTTCATTAAGTCTGAGTTACATCTCAGCTACAATAGCTTTAAAGTTCCTCATTGTAAATGTCTTATTTATTACAGAAGAGTTTTAGTTACTAAAAGAATTAACATTGAACATTCTGTCGATGTTTTGTCAAAGAAAAACCACAAAATTATTTTAGGAAAAATTCAAGTTTCTATTGTCTCTTTGCTGGTTTATATTTTCTCTAATTACTGTATTAGCAACTTGATTTATAATGAAATAGAGGCCTTTTCAGTTTTCTTCTAATTTGCTTTAACTAATTTTATTCAACATCATTTTGCTTCATTTCTTTTTGATGTTCTATGTGTTCGACATTTAAGATTTTAGGAAGATTTGCCAGAGGAGTTCAAGAAGTTAAAGATCATTTATTATTTATTTATTTATTTGCTCTTTTCACCAATTTATACTTCATGTGTAGGCTTAAATGTTTGCTGCATTACTAAATAAAGAATGAAATTGCTGACATGTTAGGAAATGAAAAATAACAACTTTTTGCTCATCAATACCTAGCCTATTGACTAAGAATATAAGAATGTTCTGTGAGGACAGACATCTTGAATAAGCTTCCAAAGATAAATATTCTCCAAGATTTATGATTCTGCATATACTAGGGAATCATTGAAATGAAGCAGCTAACTGTTCATGCAGTATTAAGGACACCAGGAAACCAACGACTCGTATAATAAATGGTGTTTTGTGCATGCAAATCAAGAAAATACAATTTACCGGCATGAAATATAATTTGTAACAATGGCAACAGAAACTAAACAACCCGAAAATGGTCATGTGATATGGTTCCTTAAAGAGCATTAACTCAGAAGCCAGGAAGCTTTAATTTTATTTTTCTTATTGTCATGACTATTTTTGGTTAGTAATATTTTGAAAACTGAACATTACAAACTTGTTAAGCAAATATAAAAGCAAGTGTGTATCACCTTTCCAACACTTTTTCTGGGACAAAACAATGAAAAAAATTTTTTTGCAGATGCTAACATGGTTTCTTTACTCACAAAGCTCATACTTAGGAAATAAGCACCATTCTGAAGTCTTTTAAATTAATATATTTTCTGTCGAATACCACAAATTATGTCCATTGCTTTAAATAAGATTGAGAATAATTTTATCAGTACACAAATATAAATCATCTCAAGTAATATATAAAATTTTATATCTTGAGTGTTTCATTTAAACGCTCACTCATTTTAACATATAAAAAGCTGACAGCATCCTAAGTGCAAAAAATATTAATTGCCTCACTCTTAAAGGTACTCATTTCATTAATTCATAATCCATAATATGTAACTTGAGAACATAACATGGTGTCCAGAACAAACACTGAGGCCAGAGATCACATCTGCCTTATTCATCACTGTGTCCCACTATAGCCCATGCATGTGGTGGGAATTCTGTTAATATATTTTGCATAAGTTAAGGAAAAAAGATAAATCCAAGAAAATTAAATGTGATAAATCCATTGTAGTTTTGATATAGAAAACCAGAGCTTCCTAATAGGCACTTTCCCCTAAATTTTCCTAATACAAGACTTCAAATTTGTTGGGTAAGCAAATTTTTAATCAGTCTATTTTCCAGGAATATGGAAAGAGTCATGATTTTAAGAATTAGGCTGTCTTCACTCTGATATAAAGAATTGGTATGGTAAGTTCTGAAATCTTGATGCAAATAAGATGGTCCTGAATAAGTACAAATCAAGTCACACAAGAGTGCAGGTCCCAGATGAACCAAGACTCATTTGAAGTAAAACTGAAGTTATATACCTTGTTACTTGAGGCCTCTCTTCCATTTTGCCACCTTGCAGACTTTCGTTTCTGTTTCAATTAAACACATTGGAGGGTGAGGTGCCAGCTTTTTCAGTGCACTCTGGGGTGTTGCTGTCCCTGTGCTGTTTAACCCAAGGGCTCCCAAGTACAAGATGACTCTGAGGTAAATACTTGAGGTGTCACGGAGCAAAATTGAAATGATATAGACAGTGGAATGAGCTTTCAACGGAAGTATTTATCAATTTTAAGACCTGCTCATCTGAGTAAAGATTTTTAAAGAAATAATAATGATCTTTAAGAAAATCATGAGAGTAGTAATAAAGTTAGTAAATTTTGTTATCACCAAGTACAAATAATTCAAAGCTTTTACACAGTTGGCAATAGAAAAAACACATTCTGCAACTGAAGAAGGAAAAGTAGAAAACATTGGAAGTGCGAGAAGAAAGCAAGATTAAAGGGACAAATTTCAATGTGTCCTTCTCCAGCGGCCAGTGACAGATGAAAGCATGATCTGAGAGTGCTAGGAGTGAGGTCTGTCCTCTATTCATCCTTCTGAAAGAGCCCAGCTGACCGCAGTCAAATGGCATTCTAATACAGAGAAAAAATGAGAGGATATCTTTTATTTTTTAGTATGAAACTAGCCTGTTTCTTTCTTTTTTTTAAGGTTTTTTGAGACAGGGTCTTGCTTTGTGGTTCAGGCTGGCCCTAAGCTTGCCTCCAACTCACATCACAGCAATCCTCCTGCCTCTGCCTCCCTAGTGCTGAGGTTACAGGCATGAGCCACCACGCCTGGCATGGTGGTATGTGGTACTGGTTGCTGCTGGGGTGAGTCTCCACGCCCAGCATTGTTATGTGGTTACTGGGGATTGAACTCGAGTCCCTGTGCTTGCAAGACAGGCGCTGGAACCACTGAGTTATATCCCCGGCCCAAATTAGCCTTGTTTCTGAAATATTTTTTCATTAATCTGTTACATTCTGACCAACTTACGATGGATACTCTTACAAGGTATACTCTTAAATAGGTTGTACAAGATTATATGAAAAAAGATTTTAAAATTACTTCACAATAAATATTCACTTAATCAAATTATTTGTTATATTTATTACATTTAAAACAATTTATAATCAGTATGTCTTAGATTTTTTAAAAAGAATTTAAACTGTGATAAACTCTACAATAATGAATTATTTATTAAGATATCAAATTTGAGGTTCAAGTAATGAAAATTAATATAGTTAACAGACAGAATTCTCTTGTAAGGGTCAAAACCTGATGCTATTTCAAAATAGATGCCCCCGGTTTTCTATAGGACTAATAAATGGGAGTTTTTAATATAAAGATTATCAGTCCTAATTATTAGGTAATTGCATTAACTAATCATTTAAAGTCTCATAGTTTCTGAAAGTAAACAAACAAATAGTAAATTCAAAATACATGTCCAATGCCCCACTACAGTTGGGTGGTTATGGAAGAATATCTGTTCAGCTTTAAAATAATTCCTTCTTATCCTTCCAACCATGCACACACATGTGCATTCACATACTTACACACACACACACACACATCTGCACACATGCTAAGCTTCTTACTTTATAGTAAGATACCTGCGGCTAAACCAACCCTACTTGTATGCCTTATATTACCAAAACTTTTAAAGGTTTTCTTTGGAGGATTGCTGATCTTAAGCTGCCATTGAGAAACTTTTTACTGTCTCCAATTCGTTCTGTAACACAATCAAAGAGCACAAGGTGAACTTGAAACTTTTAAAAAGTGTTTGTGTTTAAGCTGGGGAGAAAAACCACATATTGAATAGAAGATAATATGTACATGTGGTGATGTAAATAATAAGCTGAGGCAAGTGAATCTTAGAAAGTGGAACCAACAGACAATATAAATATGTGTTTAAATCTTGGCCCCCAAGCCACTTGGTTAGTCTCTGAACTTTTTCACTCTACTTTTTTCATATATTAAGTGAGGTCACTAGTAATCAGATGCATTTTGAAGATAAGAACCAATTGTGTTACATGCCTTGCATTGGGCCAAGTGTACATATTAGTATTAGCAAATAAGCATTTATTATCAGTAGTGCTACTTCATTGCATTAGTAATTATAATCATAATTGTTTGCAATCTTTTTCCCCTTCAACAGCCCCCTATACACTCAACTTTTGTTTATACTTCTTAAATGATCCTTACTTTCTTTTGTATTATTAAAGCATGTTAGTCACACAAAATAATCAGTATATGCATATAAAATTCTTCCATCTGGCCTTTCCCTACCCCTCCTTATTTCTTTTCTCTACCTATGTCTCTACTTTCAAGTTATCTCTCTTTTTTTGATTCCACCTGTGAGTGGAAGTGTGCAATATTTGGTATTTCATTTAACAAAGGATCTCCAATTTCATCTTTTCATCCTTCTCTTTGGCTAATACTCCACTATGTATGCATATCCCATGTTTAATTTATTTATCAGTTGATCGGCACATAGGGTCTTTCCACAGCTTACCTTTCACTAATTGCCTCAGAATAAGCGTGAGTGTGGAGGTATTGCTAAATCAAAGAGTTGCTCTATTTTAATTTTTTGAGGAACTTCCTTCCTCATTTCCATAGTAGCTATACTAGTTTGCATCCAACCTACCAACAGTTTAGGAAGGTTCTTTTCTATGATTCCTTGTGTGAGTCCAGGGAAGAGGATGCAGCCAGAACTCTCTTGGTGAACTTCAATCCCCCACAGTTAAAGGATTAACAACAAACAAACAACAAAGTCAGAACCTTGAGAAAAAGGCTGAGCCTGAGCTTGACTCTTATCACTGAGCAGCGGCAGCCAAAGGTCAAAAACTGCAGCAGCAGAAGCAGAAGCAGAAGAGCCCATAACCCGAGCTCACCTGCATCTTTATGTGGTACCAAGCCTTCAACCCGTGTTCTGAACATGTCTGAAACAGGGAGATCCCACAATAATCCCTAAAATTGAAGATTACATAGGGCAGGGCAACATCCTTAAATCCCAATAAATCCCAGTAAACCTTAAGGCCAATAATCCTAGTGCAGTAATCCTTGTAGTTTAAAATCTCACAGGATGTGGCAGATGTCCACAATAATCCCAGTAGTTGATTCCGCAGTGCCAGGCAGACATCTCAAGTCCAAGTAAGTAAATTCTAGTAAGTCTTAAATACAAGTAAGTTGTCACTGTTTCTGACAAATCCTGGCCAGCATTTATTGGTTTGTATATCCTTGAGGATATACATTCTGAGTGGGTTGTGATAGGATCTCAGTGTAATTTTGATATGCATGTCCCCATTGGCTAAAGATGCTGAACAATTTTTATATACTTGTTGGTCATTTGAAGATCTTCCCTGGAGAAGTATCGTTTCAGTCCACTCAACTGTTCACTGGTTGGGGTTTTGTATAGCTATGTGTGTTTCAGGGTGGGACAGTGTAAAAGATTTTGGTTTTTTTAGTTCTTTCTATATGTATTAGTCCTCTGGTAGAAGAGTAGCTAGTGAGCATTTTCTCTCACTCTGTAGGCTGTTTCTTTATTGTTTTCTGTGCAGAAAAGTTTTAATTGGATGTAATCCTGTTTGCCAATTCTTACTACTGATTTCCTCTGCTATTTGAGACCTTTTTAGGAAGTGTTTACCTGAGCCTATGACTTGAAGTGTTTCCCCTCCGTTTTCCTTTAGCAATTTTAGTTTCAGTTACTATATTCATAATGCTTAAACTCTTCCTTGATTATGTTATGTTCTGCTATAGGTTGATAAACTATGTGAAGGCAATAATTATAATTAATTGATGTTTGTGTCTTCAGAAACAGGGCTTCTCTGACTATAATTGCCTAGAGATCTTATTATCATGATCTGATTTATAATCATATAAATTATATGATATATAAATAATATAATAATAATACCATTATCATGATTATTATTATCATGATTTGATGCTGTTATATTGTTACTAAATTTATTTTAGTGGATACATAAAATTACAGCTATTTATGGGACAACATGTGATGTTCCATGTAAATTTGCCTAGTGGCTCTGTGCATTATTGACAAAGCTTTTGGTTCATATGACCACATTTTGATGACCAGAGCCCCACTGCACTTAGCATATCGCAAGGTGTTCAACAGTATTGCTCAAATTTTAACTATAAAGTTAATTGCAGAACTGACCATTTTTTAAAGATATTCAAAGTGAGGCACGCTAGGAAGCTTCAAAGTAAGAGTTTTTGCAGGACCAGAAGAATTACAAAAATGCCATTGTTGGGTTTAGGATTTAGCTCAGTGTTCCCAGCATCTTGCCTTGTAAACACAAGATCCCAAGTTCAATTCCCAGTAAACACACACAATGCTGGGCATGGTGGCTCATGCCTGTAATCCCAGCAGTCAGAGGCAGAGGCAGGAGGATTGCAGTGAATTTGAGGCTTGCCTGGACTACCTAGTGAGCCCAGGGCCAGCCTGAACTACAAAGTGAGACCCTGTCACACCCACAAAAAATTGCCATTCTTTGAAGGAGAGGGAAAGGAAATCTAGAGTTGTATGAGAATTTGTGGTTGGAACAAAGTATAAGGAATTTTCAAGGATCTGTACGTCCTGAATATTTAACGTGTAAGATTTAGGTTAGATTAAAAATAAGTTTGAAAATGTTGATTTATGCAAATGTTTACTTGACAAGCAATGAACATTGTGGAAAGTTTTTAAGCAGAATCTGGGAAGTGATCATTTGGTTTTGGGGAAAGTTATTCCAGATGGTGGTATATAAAATTGTTAATGTTAAAAAGAAAAATGGAATCTGTGTAGTTCAATGCAATCTTAACTCTAGTTTCTAAATGTACATTTAATTAGACTTCTAGGATTTAAATTTATCATCAAATATATCCTTAAATATCTCTCCTTTTGCTAGGTTAAATCATATACTAACTAGCCCTAAAAATCAAACAATATCAGTACATTTCACTTTCAGAATAAATGTGTTTGTGAATTCTTCAGCCAGTAGCAACATGATACACTTTTCCCAGTTTAGGCATTTTCAGGCTGTGTTGTCTTGAAAGATTCATATTTAGGACAAAATGTCACTATGTTTTTGCATGTAATTACATTAAAATTAAACAATGCATGATATTTCAACAACTTATTATAGGTATTAAATGTAAGCCAATGACTTATCTTCCATAACAAATAAAATGGGATAGCATATTGTAATTATTTATGTAATTATTTATGGTAAAAGGAGCAAATAAGTCATGTTTTTGGACACTAGCTTTGATTAAGCAGTATTCTAACAGAGGGATCACAAGCTTCAGTCATAAATTTTTGAAGTTCACAGCTCAGAAATTTGCTCACTAATTCATATCTCAAAGTATCTAATCTCTACTGTTTTTCTACTTTAAAATTGGTTTCCACATGGAAAATAGAATGAGATTTGGCACATATTGTATGATATTAACATCTAAGTATAGTATATAGCCACCATAAAATTAACCCAGGAGCAGCCTTGGTAAGTGATGGCTAAGATCAAGTGATTTAGTGTATCGCATCACTTAGAACCAATGAAGCACGCAAAGTAATTGGCAAAAAAAAATTTTTTTTAAAATAACAAAACAGCTAGGCAAGGCAATACCATTAACAAAAAACACAACAGTGTCATTGAAGGTATTGTATACCATCTTCATTCTGATTTACACATCTGTAGTAGTTTTTTTCTGTTTGTGACAATGTTGGCTATTATCACACAAATTTACCTTTAATTCAAACGTAAAATAAGATTGCATTTTGGATCTCTATATTTCATGCTTACATTGCAGTGCTTCATATATAACATCAATTCATTTGATTTTATGCCCATCCTTATCATAATCTGTTTAAAAAGAAAAATCCCAAGGTGAAATCTCATCAGTTATGCGTAGGGGATACAGTCTCATTATGCTTATGGAAAACTCAGTAAAACATCAAAGGAATTTAAAAACAGTACTGAAATTTTGAACTGTGAAATGATTGAAAATATTATGCAAGTATCTCTCTTCCACAAAAGCTGCAGGGATTGCAGATATGTCAGACAAAACAAGAACACAAATAACCTTTGGATTTTTTTCTAACGTAGGTTTTACAGTTTACTGTGACTCATCGGGATAGTTCCTGGATCTCTTGCCTAGGAAAATTTCAAAGGAAATGTTTCTAAACTAACTTTCTAAAACTGCTGGCAGATAGTACACTGTAGGTGTGTGAGTAATAACATATGAAAAAATACAGTAATAAGCTCTACATTCTGTGATGTTTTCTAATCTAAAACAACTGTTTTAACAGGATTTATACTTGTTAGAACTTCTGTTTTAAATTTAAGAGAATCTATGATCTGCATTAATATTTAATCATTTTCTTTTCTTATATTTTCTGTTTTATTGCTTCATATATACTTTGCAAATTTGCCTTGTTCATTTTTGTTTCTTTATAGAGAAGTACACAGTAAGAAGTTAATGTTCTAGATATATAGTAAAAATGTTTATTGAAAACACTGTCACAACCATTACACTAAAGGATATATATCAAAAAGTGTGGTCTGTTATCATTTGAGTCATAGCAGTGGTTGATAAAAGTAAATGATGTTTATCAGTAAGTATTTTCACATACATGATATTTTCATGAAAAGTGTGTCAAAAGAACCATGATACCCAGATGGCACGAAGATCCTTCCTGGGACTGATGCATTTTCATTGAGGATATGAATATGTAGTTGTAGAATAAGTCACCACCACTATAGCAAAGGCATTTAATTCTACCAATTGTATGAGAAAATGGTACATTTTGACATCCATTCAAAATGAACTATACCAATATTTTCTAGAGTGTCGGGACTTAATTGGCACAGTATTCTGCAGTGCATCTAAAGATGCAATCATTTTCAGCATCTGTGAGTCACTGTTTAACTTTGGGAAAATCATTGATTTTCTCCTTGAAAATTTTCTGTCTCTTAGAAGAGATTATAGTTTCTTTCCCGATACAACTGACAAAGTTGCTTGAAAGTTCAAATGAAGCTCACAAATGTACTACTATGTTAAAGAAATACATGACTACAATGAAATTCCTAAATTCCTAAGGAAAACCATGCTTGTTTTTCAGAATCCCTTGGAATACCAGGACATGCATACACAAGGTAACCCTTTGAAATTGTCTAATATTTTATCTACAGCCAGTCAATATCCCATTTGTGCACAACACAATTTTCATCAAATACCATAAGGGTTTTATACTACAATATAATTTCAAATAGCTACTTTATACAGGAGAAACCTAGATGGACCTAGAAATTGAGCTAACCCTTTCCCCTTTAAACATCTGTAATGTGTGTTGTGCTTGTTGTGAGAATATAGCAAAGAAGACATATTCACCCTTTCAAGAGCTTTTAATCAGGTAAGAGAAAGGCAAAGGAATGTATAAGAACATCCTACTTTGTACATAACTATTTTTAAATGGATATATGAGAAATGCGCATTTATGTTGACAAAGAGCTATTTAATTTAAAGGCCTAACTTATGATTCATGAAAAGATATTACAATTAATACTATGATTCTCTTCCTATTATTGATTTATGTCAATTTTTCAAAGTAATACTGTTTTCAGGAATGAAGTTCCTATTAAATGTTAAGCACTAGAGTTTATTTCAGTTCTTAAAAAAATGTTCTTTAATTTAATTCCCTTGTCAGTGACCTCCTAGCGGTCAAATTTGCAAGCTTTCCAATGAGCTCACCACTTCTACTGAATTAAAGTGATATGTTCTTGTCTCTACTACAGTTTAAGAAGGGATGATTATAGCCATGGCCCACATAGTGTAGTCTAGATTTTTAAGCTTATGCAATTGTATGTTGCATTTTAAATGGGTTATATATGACTGTATAATTCTGGAGAAATGCAGCCACAATTATAGTGAATTATATGTAACATTAAAGACATTTATTCTTTTATCATAAGTAAATGAGGAAGCCATCTATTTAGAGACATAACATACTGTTACCATAATCTTAATTTGGAAGGCCTACAGAATCCAATGTAAAGATGTTAATCACCTCCCATAATTAATTAGTAATGTGAAAAATTATTTCTAAAAATTCTGTTATTCCAGAAAGTTTTATATTAAAGTTACACTTGTTATTTCAGGATCTTTGGCTCTGAAGCAGTTAAGCAGCATTTTTTAAATCTAAGAAGAACTGATGGCAGTAAATGTACAGTGATATTGAAGGTAGAAAAATAAAATTATAAGCCACTGATGAGTTATAAAGAAATAAGAAAATATTCAGACTAAAGCAGAGATTTCAATTCAGTCTCCTTCTGTGAGCAGAGCAGAAAACTAAAGGTATTAAAACCAAACCTACAAACCAAATCCAGGGTATTTTTCAGAGCACCTATGTTACCTTTGAGGGAAGCCCAGGTATACTTAGGTTAAAGCATCAAATATAACATGAGTGTATTAGATTGACCTTTCCCAGACAGCACTACCAGACAGCAACAAGGGCAGCTGGAACACCGCCAAGCCAAAAGCAGCTGTCCTCACAGGAAGCCTGTGAGGTCATCCTAATATTTAAATGATTGCTTCTCCATCTAAGTCAGAATTTGAACTGAGATTCAATATGTAATTGAGTAGAGTAAGAATGGTGCTTCCCTTGAGACGTAACCATCGTAAATAAAAATGCATTAATAAAATCAGAACTAGCCACGTCCCTAAGGGAAAACATTCTCTCCCTGTGTGCCAAGGAATTCTAGAAGTCAGAGAAGGAACATGTTCCTTAAATGCTTATGTACATTTCCAGCTTCCACACAAGCAGACAGCAGCCCAGAACACTTCTATACATAAGTCCATATTTACCACATGTGCTGTGTCAGGTCTTCATGGAGCTTTTCTGAATTAATTCAGACATTTTTATTATGTTCCAACTTTGTGCCATGCATTGTTCTCATGTGCCAGTAAAACCTCAGTGAGAAAGCAAAGGCACAGAACTTCAGGACTTGGATCGTAATCAAGGAATGAAAAAAAAAAGGTAACTATAATGCAAATGAATTCCAGGAAGAAAAATAGATGGGATGAGTGTGTATGTGTATACTCCTCAAAGAACCCTCTGGTATGGTGTCATGTCAAGCATGGCTTAGGAAAACTAAAAGAATCATGTACCAATCTGGGGGAAGAACTTACATAGCAGAAGACATAATTTGAAGGACTCTGAGACAAGAACTGCTTAATCTATGCAATCATCAGAAGGCTCAGGTGATGCAGATAAGGAGGGGAAAAGAACAAGATAAGCGCATGGGGGGATCAAGGACAGTTTAGGGATGACACTGCAGCCTTGTGAAGAACTTTGGTTTTACTTTGCAGTGAGGTAGAAGTGAACTAATCAGACATTGTAAATGAATCACTCTCAGTCTGAATAATGAAAAGTGTATAAGAGGTCAGAGTTGAAGTTTCACGGTAGAAAACTTCGGTAATAGTGCGAGAGCTCTATTAGCTGTTTGACATTGGGAGTGATTAGTCCCAGTTGGATTCTGGGTATATTTGGAGTCTGTTGGAAGAACTGTGGTACTGGGAGGGAGGGAAATGAGTAAAGAATGATTCCAAAATGTTTATGTTTGAACAACTGAAATAATGAAGCCGTGTAGAAATAAGAGTTTGATTTTGAACATATACTTTGAAATTCATTTGAGCATCTAAATAGAGATGGTAACTAGGCAGTGGTATGCATGAGTCTGGCATTCAGGAAAGAACTTGAGACTGAAGCTATAAAGTTGAGAGTAATCAAAGTAAAGATCATAATTAAAGACCCAAAGAATGAGCATACCAAAGAAAAATATCCCAAGACTGACATTTAGGGAAGACAAATAAAATGAGCATACAATCTTGAGATTGCATTTCTGTCATTAAGGAGTAAGATCCCGAAAGATGATACACCAGTTGTCTCCAGTACTCCACACAGCCATGCGTAGATGAGTCATTGCAAGTCACTCTCATAACGATGTGGTCAGCCCAACAGCACTGGTCATGGAGGTAGTTACTCTGTGGCAAGTCCAAATTCATTAACATTTGTGAATGAACAAAGATACTGTGATATCCTAAAACACAGACATGAGACAGAGTCTTGGTGCACAGATAGTGCTTTCAAGAGTCAAAGTTGCTGTTGCATTTCTTTAATGTGCAAAAACTTTTATTTTTGCTCCCAACTATCCTAAATTTCACATAGCATTTTCTATTGCTTCATTATAGAATGTACAACTATGATAGGGTGTGAATGGTGCAGAAATTATACTCAACAAGCTAATGGTTTTTTATTTCATAACAATTCTTTTGAATATTTTTGTAGAGAAACTTAAGAAAACCTGGTAAAGATGCAATATATTACCAATAAAGTTTTCCCTACTATCATTAGGGAGTTCCCAACCTGTTGAAAGAATTAGAATTAGAGAATTAAAGGATATGGAGGTCATCGGCTCTTCACAATATGGTTTCCTAGGAATTTTAAACCATCACAGTTAGAGTTTTGCATTTTCCTTCGTTCTTGTGTTACGATGAAAATTATCCCTGCCAGAAGCATTCCACAATAGTCTTTTAAGGAAGAAATTGAAATGAGGTGTGTGTGCCTGTTAATGTTATGAGAATAACACTAACTGCATCTGCTAAGTAAATCTGTAAATTAGAAAATCTTTGGTTTAGTGATCACATCAGCCTTAAGGAGCTGCAGTTTAAAAGAGATTAAATGTATTTCTAGCAACTGTTTCCAAAGCTGTTGAGTGCAAAGGAAATGAATACCTATCATCTTGAGAAATGCCTGAAAACTTTATGAAAGTAATATTTTCATCTTTTTTCACTCAGGTGGTATTCTATCAAATGTAGGATATCATAATATCCTGCTTTTGCAAGTTTAAATCATGTTCTCCCAATCTTTATCACACGGTGATTATGTATCCAATTAGTGTTCTTAGATGCTATTTTGTTTATCCAGATCTAAAACGATAATATATTTTAGAAGATAGTCCAGCATTCAAATAGTCCCAGAATTGCAATATGAGTCCCCATGATTTTTAAAAACTAAACTAGAGTCTAAAGTTATTGGAACTCATTACTTTGCAAAAGCTTAAAAATAATGCAAATGTGAGAGACCACATTAAAAATGCAAGCTTTATATGAGCATTTTTCACTTTTTAGGAGAATACACAGAGAAATCAGCATTAAAGTTTTCCTCTGGCAAGAAATAAAATTATATATTCTACTTGATGCAGTGCTTTCTAAAACAGCATATTTAACTATTTTATGAAGTTAGCATTCTAGATGATATAGAGCAGGAATGACTATTGTTTGTTTTGCTTATTCCACTGCATAGGCTGCATAGGTGTGTATATATATACTTTGTGTGAGGTAGAAGTTAACTAATCAGACATTGTAAATGAATCACTCTCAGTCCAAATAATGAAAAGAGTATAAGAGGTCAAAGTTGAAGTTTCACGGTAGAAAACTTCGGTAATAGTGCGAGAGCTCTGTTAGCTGTTTGACATTGGGTGTGGTTAGTCCCAGTTGGATTCTGGGTATATTTGGGGTATATATATATATATATATATATATATATATATATATATATATATATATAGTAAATTTGGAGAAATAACTTTATAAGAATATATTTAACTCATAACAATAGCAAAAGGTTTAACTCCTTATTTGCTATTTAAACTATTAAAGGATTATAGGCTTTCATTATACAAATGTACAAACTATATTTAAAAATTCTAAGGAGTAACAGAAAGATTAAAATGATAGATACCGTATGTGGTAAGCATTGTCCTTATTTTATTTATGTATTCAGTATGTTGTAGCTTCACAAAATGAAATCATTAGGATACTGTCTCGATTCATGATGTCAGGGCTCCCAGCTCGATTTCAAGTTCTTGTCATTATTCTAACAAGACTTCAATTTCCTTGGAGGATAAATGGATTTCTATATATTTTTATAACCTCCCCAGGATATAACAGGGTTTCTATATGATTAGAGAAGAGTATTCCAGTAAATTGCATTCATAATGCAACATCTGCTATTAAAGTCTCCCAATTTTCTATTTCTTAAAAAAATAGATGGCACAGAATATCTCATAATTCTGCAATTTGATATCATTAGGATGTAATTTCAGCAGCATATATTACACACATGCTGAACAGTAGGAAACAAGGGCATACTTCCAGAAAATAAATAATTCTGTCTTGCATTTGTATACACCTTGCATCTAAAAAATTGGAAGTTAAAGGAAATGAATTTTGAAAGCCAGAGACAACAATCTGTGAATTACAGTTACCACTGTCTTTGAAGAGGTGAAGTACACAAAGTACAGAATATGGAAATGGCTCTCCCTGCGATCATTTGAAATGAGAGCAACATTCTGAATGTATGAAACACCCACTAATATACAGTGATCTTTCTTTTCATAAAAGGTGATAAATAGTCACACGTGGCTGAAATTCCTTCTATCCTATTTTATTTAATCTGTTTGATTTTTTTTACTAAATGCAGTAGTGCCCTTTACTCAGAAAAAAGTATGTTCCAAGTCTCCCGATGGATGCCAGAAAACACAAATTGAACTGAGCCTCATGTAAACTGTTTTTCTTATACATTCAGACCTATGATAAAGTTTAATTTATAAATTAGGCATAGTGAGATTATTAACAACAACAACTGATAATAAATTGAGTAGTTATAACAATATACTATAATAAAAGTTGTGGGAATGTAGTCACTTAAGTAAAGATAAATATTAATGTTTTGTACTGTGACTGAATGCTAGTAACAAAACTACACATGGTGTGGATTAATGTAAGAACTTGATTTATTTATTTCCCTCTGTGTAATAAACATAATGCCCAAATACAACCATTAAATCCTTACACCAGCCCAAGGTGTTATGTATCATTTCACAGATGAGGAATTGCACACAGAGCAGTCAGGTAGCTTGCCCACGGTCACACAGGGAAAGACTGGGGTTCAAATCATGCTTACTCCCTGTAGAGGTAGCCTTGGAGCTTAGAAGCAGTCCTCATGAGGCCACATCTGCCTCCTTGGCCGTCTACAGTCTACAAAGTGACCTAGAGTTGGCAAGGAGTCCCTTTCTCTCTTTTTAATAGAAAAACATTTATTGGTTCATTTTAACTGTACATAATGCTAACGTTCATCAAAGGGAGTTTGCATCTGCACATGATACATCCTACCTCTTTTATCCATTTCTTCCTCCTCTCAAGCCACCTCTCTTCCTTATATATATTTCCACTTTTTCCTTCTATTTTCACTTTTTTCCTTGTCCCTTCCTTCCCTTCTCTTTCTCTCTTCCCTTGTCCCCCTTCCCATATGAACACTTTTTTTCTTATTTCCCAATATCTGTTATACATTTGAATCCTTATTTTAACATTTGAGTTTTCACATCAGAGAAACAATGGGGTATTTAAACATGTGTGTCCTATTTATTTCACTCAAGAGTATGATCTCAATTTCCATCCATTTAGCTAAAAATGTCTGAAGCTAATCCTGCTTTATGGCAGAGTGCTATTCTGGTGTATAGAAAGATCACATCTTCTTTATCCATTTGTCAGTTGGTGAGCATTTGGATTGTTTCAAAGATGTACTATTACAAATTTTGCCACTATAAACATAGGTGTTCATATATTGTTGTGCTTCAATGCTTTTAAATTTTTAAAGAAGATAACAAGAAGGGGAATAGCTGGGTCAAGTCGAAACTCTAGTTTCAGCTTTTTTGAGAAATCTCCACACTGATTTCTACAGTGGTTGTACCAGTCTACACTTCCACAAACAGTGGAGAAGGGTTCCTCCCCCCCTCCCAGCCCCACCGGTATTTGTTATTGGTTGGTTTCCTGATAGCAGTTGTTCTGGATGAGATGAAATCTTAGTGTTGTTTTAATATGGATCTCATGAATGACTAATGCTGTTTAACATGTTTTCCTATATTTATTTGCTGCTTCTACTTTTCATCTGAGAAATGTCTTTTCATTTCAAAGGCTGTTTTTTTACATTGAGTCTTTAAATTGGGGGCATCTGATTTTTTTTTTTTTTTTGAGTTCTTATGTAGTCTAGGTAAAGTCCTTTGATGAAGAGTTGGTAAATTTTTTCTCACATTGTGAGTTGTCTCTTCACTGTATTGGTGATTTCTCTTGCTATTGAAAAGCTTCTCAAAGAACAGAGGTCCCAGGTGTTCATTCTTTGTACTTTCTTGCACTGAATTAAGGTCAGTCCCCAGATAGAATAGAAGGAGAGCTTTAAAATCTTTTGGAATTCTTATCACCAGTATGCTAGACAAACTACAAAATAAGTCATTTCACTTCTGGCAAAATAGTTACAATCTTGATCATCATTATAAATCATACATGTACAACTTTGGATTATTCCCATTTCTAGAATTCATAGCAATGTCTTTTCTCTTTCTCAGAGCAAGTAAAAATTGAATGATGGCAGAGCTAAACGTACCTATTTTTCTTTGGAGCCTAATAGCCAGTTGTTCTCTACTTTTATAATGGGTTGCCCTCTGTGAAACTGTCTAAAAAAGAATGAAGCTATTGGTTGTAAAGATTCCATTAAGGCAAACTTGGCTGATAGATCCAAAGGGATTCATCTGTTTGGAGAAGTGATTTAACAATTCATAGAAAAGTCACATTTCAAGTATGCACCACAAGATAAAGAAACAACCTACATATACTGTACAATTTCTATGGAAGGAAGCCAATTGTAAGGCCATTATCGAATTGATGGTCTAGAAGGAGAAATAAAACTGTGGAAGAAAAGAAGACAGTGCTACTTCCTATGACAGAAAATGCAGGTAGTGTTAACTCATCTCTATAGTATTGAGCCATATTTATGGTTATATTTGTTGGAATTACGGTATCGCATTTACTTTTCAAAAGACATGAGTGTCAGTGTTCCCTATTTTACAAAACAGGAAATAGAAGTTAAAGATTGAGTATTTTATCAAAAGTATTTATGAACTACAGACAGGAGATTGGAACATGGGAATTCATAGCCTGTTTTCTACCAGTTTTGCTGCACTGAATTCATCACATGTTATATAATTGAGAAAGCTTAGTAGTAACTCATAACGTCTTAAAACATAACAACTTTGGCACGATGGTTACATAGACTAATAAGTCTGAAAGAGAACCAGGACTTTAAATTCTTTGGAAAATACAAAAAGTTTTAAATTGGCTGAGTGTGAAAATTTTTAATGTGAGTATTTGGCAAGTAGTTTCAAGTTATTCCAATATATAAAAACATATTTTATTAAATTCATGAAAATTATGGTTATTAAAATATTATCATGTTCTAAAGATTACCTAATACCACTGTGATCTTTATAGGCATTTGTTTAGTTTTCTGAAGGAGAATGAAAGGAAAGCAGAAATATAAGTATTCACCAGCAGGTTGAAGGCATTGGGAAATGTTGTTAAGATACAATAAGATTGTTAAAATACGAAGGACTTAACTATATACAAGTCATGCAATCAGATGAGTGCTACCTCATTCAGAATTGTACCTCAGAACACATAGATTATACCAGGAGTGCATCCATCCATAGAAGTAAGATTTGAGAATATTTCATTTTAAGTAGCATTCAAGGCCATAAAAACTTTCTTGCCGTGTCTTCATTAATTACTAATATCCAACCTCCGAGAATTTTTAAGCCACCTAGATATAAGAACATGTGGTCACAGTAGTTACAAGAACAGAATACTAGTTTATCATTTTAAAAAGCAGCAAAACTGATGAAAATTAAGATTATGAGTAGGCCTTAAACTCTCCAAAAACAGTTCTTAATCTGAAAAAAAAAATTTAGAACAAGTGAATAAAAACACTTGAAATGAGATTATCTGTCTATTCCCCCAGGGCTAGGAATATTTATGTAAAAATGAATTCCTGCTCGACAGGCCCTCTTGCTGAGTGCTTAAAACAATACTTTCTGACTCCACTGTATTCTGAGTACAGTAGCTCCTGAGTTTCCTCTAAATTTACATCTATATCATGTCGTAGATCAGTGGTGCAAACCTTGTTGGGCTCCCAGTGATGACAAACACCCCACTGCAGCTCCTGTGCCATAGATCCCCCATTGATGGATGAATTTTCCTTCCCTATCTACTCTCACTTCCATTTGTTTTTTATTTAACAAATGTTCAGTGATCAGCAATTATAGGTTAGCAAAAAGACATATATCAGTGTTTTAAAACAAAATTTAATTTTTTTAAAAACCTTACTTTGTGGAATGGATGTCAGAGTAAGATCTATGGTTATTACTCCAGACAGCAGAAGCTACGGCCTGTAAAAGTATTTAAAAGGTTTACTTGGAAAAGAAGAACTTAAGCGAGCTGCAAAATTCTCATTACCATTGTATAAAAAGTGCTCTTCCTCATTATGAAATATTTATGTTTGTACTAAAGAGTGTAGAGTATGTTTCTTTGTATTTTAATAATGCTTCATGGGCTACACTTGCTGTGGATGCTATTATTTTTGCATAATTAAGTAATGAAGCAATTAGCACAGCAGGCACATGTCAGCTAGATGGTGGTTAAAATTTGTGATTAACTGGGATTTTTTGCTGTGTTTGCCAATATTCTCCTTATTACCAAATGAAGCTGTGCTGTTTTCACTACAAAGGGATTAAATTCCCGTATATTTGAAGCTTTCACTGTATAATAACGTAACTTGGATCTTAGCAAAATGTCTTGACAACATGAAAATATGCACTGCCGAGTTAACTGTGAAGTAAACTTCTAAGAAAGCCACTTAGGATAAACAAACAAAAATAATCAGGGATAAGCAGTTTTCAGGAAACCTAAAGTGGCAGCTTACTCTTCTAGAAACTACCAGGCAATCTCACAGCTCTAGAACTGCCCTGTACCCTGCCTGTGCATTCTCTGACAAAGTAGCAACCCAAAACTTGACAGTTAGTAAGTTGTAGATCTATCAATGGAAAAACTGGCTGTTCCAAATTCTAACTCTATGGTCTGTGATGTAGACAAATTTGAGACAGGAAAGAATTCATCTAGACTCAAAGATCATTTCTAATTGAATTAAATAAAAGTGCATTTTGTGGCTGCTCTGTGACAGCACTTTGCTATACTCTCCAAGGCAAAGATGAATGAGAAGTAGTAGCTGTCCTAGAATAATACTTAGATTTTAATTCATAGCAGAATTATACTTAAAAACAAGTAATACTGTGGAAGAAGTTTGTCATATTTAGTTGAGTATCTGGAATTCTCATAGAACCTCTGCAATATTGAAAACTCAGGGTTCCTTTTTCTTACTATATTGATAAATTTTTCAAGAAGAAAACAAATACATTGATGAGGATAGTTGCAAGAATACAGGAGTTACATATAAAGATGGAGATCCTCCTTTGCTTCTTTGAGTCCAGAATGTAAAGATTATTATAATTCTGTCCTGAGAAAGCCTGAGTAGTTAACCAGGCTTAAAATAGATAATGGGTTTGAAAAAATATCATTTGTATGCATTTTTGTCTGAAAAAATGTTCATTTTTCAGTTACTGAAAAGCAAGTGTCCACTTAAGGAGTATTAAAAGCTCCTTTAAAGTCTTCCATTGACATCATCAGTACTGTACAGGCCTGGAGAAGACTCCATGTCTGCTCCATCTCTGACTGATGTGCTGACCTAAGGCCCCGCTTTCCCCAGTTCCTCTGTGGAATGTGGATAAGTAGATTGACTTCATTTAATCATGTGTGGCTGAAAAAGAAATGCACTCCGGTGAGTTCTTAGTAAGTCAGATTTGGGAAATCTGCTCTTCAAAATTCATAAAATGCTTTAAGGGTGTGAAGTGCCTTTATCCCAGAGATAGCCTGCCTCCTGTGATCACCATTGCAGGGCTCATTTAGTGAGATTAGCCCGGTGTGGCTTTGCTGAGAGCTTGAAAATGAATAACAAGGGAGATGCCCACTTCCTAGTTCAATACAATATAAAAAGTCAATCCTGGAAGATACACAATAACATTCTGCCAAAAGACAAACATAGCCAAGGCAGGAAAGGGTAAAGACAAACCCCGAAAAGGGGCTCATTTCCATTGCAATCTTCACTTGCATTGGCTTAAAATGCTAACAAGGAAATCAAAAGATTACAATTAAGTCAAAATAAGAGGAAAGTTTGAGTGGTAAATGTAGGAATTATACCTTTCTTCCCAGTTTCTTAAATGTGTGCTGGTAAAAAGCATCCCCACAACCTACTCCTAAGTGATTTTTGTTTGTACTATTTTACTGACCTTAAGAAATCCAAAGCCAAGTGATAGAGAGTTACAAATGTCGCCAGTTTAGACTCTGTGACTGGACTATATCTGAGTTTACACAAATTTGGTAGCTGTAGGATTCACTGAGCCACAGGCCAAATGAGGAACAGATACATATTTCTGTCATGAGTTTAAGATAATACACAGATGCACCTCGAGGATTGTAGCTAGATTTACTACAGATATAGTAGACAACAAGCAGACTTTACACTGCTATTAGATAATGAATTTGGATCCTCTATATCCCTAATAAGTAGAGGATTGTCTTGTCAGTTTTTAAGGTTTTTCTCTTAAGCATTAAATTTGATGTGGACTCTAAATCAATCTCTTTAACAAAATACAAAGTTACCACTCAGGAGAGGGGTGAAGATGCTATATGCCTCTGTTTCCTCTTTGTTTCATGATAAGTGATTTACAATTCTGAAAATAATGGAACAGATTTGTAAATAGTATTACATACTGAGCAGCCTTACTCACCCTCACTGTGTTCTAAGATGTAAAGTTCTCTCTGGAAGTCAAAATAGAATTTTCATTCATTAGGTGCTTCATAACTGCTCTGGGATTGAATAGAAATGAAATGTTGTTAGAAGTATTAAAATAGATAGTTTATTCAAATTCATAGCCATATTTGGAAGATAAGACTTGCAGGTTGTGTGTGTTTGTGTATGTTTGTGTCTGTGACAGACAGACTTATGAAAGAAGAAAACAAAATGATATAGATAGCGACTTTGCCAAATTCCTCTTTTGTGGCATTTTACTAAGAATGTTTGAAGCCACCTGCCAAAGATTTTACTCTATCAGATATCTTTTTTTTCTTTGATGCCTCGTGGATGCTGGAAGCAACTTCAAATGCCTGCATATACACCTTGGCATTTCTGAATAAAGTATGGAGAAAGATTCCGGAACAGCTTTGATGGCACTGATTTGGCAAAGTAGAAGGTAGAATTCATTCTTCAGACTTTATTCGTTGAGTAAATGAAAGTAAAAAAGACTAACTCTGGAAGAGCACAGAATTAGGTCTTCTTTTATTGTGGAATCTTATAAAATGTCTTCTTTCAAAATAATACATTTTAAGTGCCAAAGAACAAAGTTTAAGGAAGAATTCAAGTGGTCCTTTGTTGGGAGTAGAAGGACTCCCTCCAATAGATCTGTGGTTCTGAACCATGAAATACAACCTTTAGATTTAAAATATAATAACCACATTTCTAGTAGGAGCAATGTAATTCTGCCCCCAGAAAAAGCAGCTCAGTTTCCAATCCCTTCTGCTCTCTTTTGTATTGCTCACTTAACATAGCCTCGGTATCATGGTTTTGTTTTTTGTTTTATGCTTTTGCCTCTATTTTTTTCAATTCATAGTAATATTTGTATGATGAAATGCTAGACAGATAAACTCAGGTCAAATTTAGAATTTTAGGAATTTAAGCAAACCTTCCAATCTTCTGAAGCGTATAAGAATAATAAATTTGGGTAATCCAACTCAGCTCTCCTTAAAACTGAAAAGTTTGTCTGCTTTGTTTTGTGATAGATATGAACTCTGTTGGGAATTGTGCTGCACCCTTGAGCAAGAATAGTAACTGGTGATTGACAAAAGCTTCATGCAAGGGGATTTTTCTGCTTTTCTGGGGTGAAAGTTGTGCCCAAACCTTAGCATCACTAGTATTCCATTGTCTTTTAAAATGCTTTTTAATCTAATTAACAATACTGAAAAAAAAGACAAGTAAATGTTCCATAGAAATATCATGCCAACACACTTACATCACACCACTTTTGACACATTCATTTTTTAAACTTGTGGATATTTTAAATGTAGCTTTTTTAATAACACTGACTGCTTTCAAAGATTGATTATTCAGCAGTATTTCTTCCTTCCTTCTGTGGTTTTAGCCTACCCTGTGGAGTACATTGATGAAAAGTCTTGTAATATATTGAGCCTTCAGTGAAATTTATTGTCCTTTTTAGATGACACATATAAATATCCTAAATGAAATGTTGGCACCACCACCAAAGTATTAAAATATGTCATCATTCCTCTCTAGCAATTTCATATTTTACGTGTGTTTGATGTTAATGTGAATGTTATATTCAAGCTTAATAAATATATGGTATGAAGAAAAGTAAATGTCAATAGGCTTCTTGAACCCTTTCATTAAATGGTTGTGTTGCATGAAAATACATCATAAATACAAGAGGCACTGTAAATCTTTTTTATCAACATTGTAGAGTTCTGTATATTTAAATGATTGATATTTGCATAAATATGTATTTCTGTAGAGACTAAAGTTCTAACAGAAATTCTTCAAAAACATTAGCTGTTTTGTAAATTTAGCTACTACCGTAGCTCATGATGCAACTCCTGCATTTGCTTCTTGCTGTAAAGATACTGTTCAGCATGGAGCTATCCAGGTGAATGTTTTTCTACATGAGATACACTTCTCATAGGAAGAATGTAGAGTAGAGACACAGATGAAGAATACTGTCTTTATAACCAACTGTGGCCATCTACTTGTCTGGAGAATTAAGATGGGCCCAACTGAAGTCTACCAGGCTTCGCAAGCCAGTCTGAGTTACCCCAGCAAGTCCAATCACATAGATGCTCTGTAGATCTGGCTTCACCTGGATCACGGGCTGTCATTTGAGCCACCCTCAGCTAATCCTGTAATGTTGAACCCAAAAGAACAGATGGGAAAAAGGAACCAAGATGACCTTTTGAGAGCAGATATTCCAAATGGTCTTTTGCTTCCAGGAGTTACTGGGGACAGACAAGCAAGATTTCCAGCCAAGCCTTTCAGTCCCATGGGCATGATTCTGTTACCTTGTGTCAATCACACTGGTAGTGGAAATTTTCCCCAAGTTCCTGCTTCTCTTTCCCTCTGGGTGTCCAGCTCCCACTGACTTTAATTGGACTTCTGAGTGTGCTGGAGTATCCCCCAGAAGAGATGCCCCCCAGTTACAACAGGCTCATGAAGAAAATTTCAAAGTTGCACAGTTTAATATCCAACCAATGGCATGAAACAAAATGCAGGCACTATTAGTGGTATAATCATGTCACCAGACAGTGGATATTCCTGTAAAAGTGAGAAATATATTAAAAATTTTCTAAGCATTTTCCTTTTTCTTTTTTCCACATCTGATGCTTTAAAATCCAATTATAAAAATTTCCTGGAAAGAATAACCAGTGTTCTGCATTATGAAGCATAACAGATAATGGGGGCAAAAAAGGAAAGAATGAAATAAAAGCACAGTACTTTCCTATCCACCTACTAACGTGTAGCCTGAGAAACCAGCCATTGTCATTCTGTTCTCTAATAAGATTAGAGCTCTTAAGGCTGCCCTTGTTCTTCTCATAGTACTGGGATTTTGATTCCTAGTTTAAGTTCATATGACAAAAATATTTTACTGATAAAGAATCTAATTAAAACAGTTCTGAATGTTTGCTACCATAACTCTCCTTTATTATACTTCCTTTTCTCTATGTACTTTGAGGCGTCACTATAGCCAGTCCTTTTTACTATTTCTTATTTATATAACAAATACATCCAAAGATCAAAGACATCAAGCTTGCCCTCCAAGGGAAGTCTGCAGCCAGGTCTGTCTTTTTTATTACAATGGACATACAGATTAATGTTTTACTATGCGCATTATATCCTAAATGGATATAATCAGATATTTTAAGGAGAAAGATATTTCAGTGTAGTTTAAAGGGTTTTCTTTTTTCCTCTTTGGCCAAATGTTTCCCCACTGTAGGAGGGCTTCCATGTTTGATGGAGGACATTTACAGGCCCTCTGAAGATTTAGACAGTATTTTCATAAACATTATTATATTTAAACTTTGCTATCTACAAAACAGACATTTTAGATTGAAGAACTGTGTCCCACAGAAGTTCCAGATTTTACATCTAGAAAGCAAAATAACTGGGTCTCTAGCCACATTTTCTGATACCTTTTTTTTAACAGGATGTGCCAGAACTTCTATAACAAAAATTGCAACTCTACAGTAACTTCTCTGCAACTTTCAGCTTGCAGATCATGTTATTCTGTAAGATGTATTACAGAAATTTCTGGGTGCGACAGTACTTAGCTTTGCACATAGTAAGTGTGAAAAAGTATTTGCTAATTAAAAGACAATTTTAGAGCAGTACATATTGAAATCCTTTACAAAATAAAGTGCTATTTTCTGAAGTCATTCTGCATTTCACACGTAAGCATTCCTTTTCAGCCTAAGAAATTAAGAATATTACCCAAGGACAATGTAGTTTTAACCTCATGGGTTACATTGACATGTAAGAATAAATTAGTAGCCTGTGTATGATAGGCTATAAGCTCTGAATAACAAATACAGAATAAGAGGTATTCAAATATGTGGAGTTAAATATACTCTATGTATAAACAATGTATTTCTCAAAACAAACTGGGGATATATAGTTCTCAATTGCAAAATGAAGCTCTCCTGTGACATATATATGATTTGATCAAAATAATATGTTTTTATAAATTAAACCATACAACATTTCATTTTCAATGTCCATGAAGACTTGAAGAAAATAAATGCCAATACTATTTCAGACTTTAGGGAAATCATTTCAAATATGAAGAACCAGTGTCCTTTTGGAAGGACAATCATTGCGTGGAAGACTGGCAAAGACTATGTAGCTTTTTTAAAAAAAGAAGTTTGTTATAAATGTATTTTTTATTCTATATCAGATTGAAAGAACATAAAATGAAATGATTCATTGTACAAGAGTCTTTCTGTAAGGATTTTAACCATGAATGAAACAGACAACTAATTGCTACCTAGAGAAATTTGACATGAAATGTTCATTTTTAATTTTTCAAATTCAAGATATATTTATGAAGAAATGCTTATTTTAACATATAATATTAACATGAGTAGTTCCAGAATGTGTTACCACTAGATATTGTCAGGATATAATACTAGGAAAAATGTAAGTAGTCTAAGTTCTTCATGCTGCCTGATCACAATCCATTTCAGCCTAAACTTTGGTGAAAATGGATAGATAGATAGGTAGATTGATTGATTGATTGATTTAGATATAACTTACATATATTCCTCATTATATATTACTTGTAGGATGCATTACACACATCATGTTATATGTGTGTGTGTGGTGTGTGTGTGTGTGTGTGTGTGTATATATATATATATATATATATATATATATATATATATATATATGAAATGTATTTAAAACTTAAGTAACAAAACCTACTTCTTTTTTTAGATTTTTTTTTTGAGACAGGGTCTCACTTTGTGGTTCAGGCTAGCCCTGAGCTCAGCCTCAAACTCACATCACAGCAATCCTCCTGCCTCTGCCTCCCTAGTGCTGGGATTACAGGCATGAGCCACCATGCTTGGCACTGTGGTATGTGGTACTGGCTGCTGCTGGGTGTGAGTCTCCACACCCAGTATGGTATGGTGGTTATCGGGGATTGAACCTGGGTCCTTGAGCTTGTAAGACAGGTGCTAGAACCACTGAGCTAAATCCCCAGCCCAAGAAAATTTACTTCTTAAGAACTGAATTTAATCTGTATGAGAACACAACATACTATGTTGATTAGTTAAGGGTAATATTTCAAGGCTGAAAAAAAGGGATTTCAAATCTTATAAAGGAAAAGAAAGCCCCATAATCACTGTATATGGGAGAGCTTTCCATCTCGCCAACATTTCTCTTTTCCACTTTATTGGTAAAAGTATTTGTTGCATCCTAGAACACAGTTCCATTACTTAGGCCCAATTCTTCAACCAGAGTATATACCACCAAGGAAAAAAATGGGTAACAACAAAGGAAGGTGCTATAATTAGAACTGTTCACTTTACCAAGGAAATCACTAGGATGAATGACTTCAAAATCAACTTTCAAACCACTAGAAATGAATAAAGTACCAGGAAATGATCATGTATAATATCTACAATACTAAATCATTCCATTATAAAATATAGCAAGGAATCATTAGCAAGGACTCTGTTTCTACATCTATTTGTATGTCTTCAACTAGATGAAAGGTTCCTTGTAGGAAGAATATTTTTGCCAGTCCTGCAGTAGTAGAGATGTACGCATCACAAAAGTTTAATCAATAGTTTGGTGGTGGTTGTAGGCTGTCTTTGCTGGTAAGTGCTCATTATCAGAAGTCAGTGTCCTTTTGATGTTAAGAATACTACTTATCATCTACTACTACTTATCATCTACTACTTATCATCTCTATTGAACGTTGGCTTGAAAATATCTTTGTTGAGAAATCTCAAATCTCATCCTTACTACATTTACTGGCTTGGACTTAGTCACATCTGAGTATATAGGCTAAAATCAGACTGTATTTTAGCTATTTTTGTATTCACAGTTGTTAATAATATCTGGACCATGAGAGTCAGTGAATATTTATTGAACAGATTCATAGTTACTATGTTATGTGTTGTTAGCTTGCCTTTTGCCTTGTGAAGCTTTTCTGTCGTAGTACTCTGTAAATGTTTTACACATCCCATATCTGCCTTTAATGTCTCTCTGTGCCTACTGCAATGATCTGCATTCAGAAGGCATTTGTTACACATTGTTAAATGACTCAGGAAATTGGTTTAGCAAAACAGATATAAGTTCAGAAGTAGTTCAGTCCTCAAAATGAAATGAAGAGACTGAACAGAACTCTAGCCCTGGGCCCTCTTGCTGTAAAAGTCTATCAATCATCTGGGCACATGATAAATGGGATGGTAATAGAGGTGCATGTGTCCAATGGTACATATCTTAACATCTATTTGGATTAAGTCATGAACTCAGCAGACACTTAGCAAGATCTGTTAGTCCTCATTTTGGGAAGAACTAGAAGCCTCAAATTTAGCTGGGTGAGGAGGAATAGAAACTCTTCTCTAAACATCTGCTATGTTCCATTACTAAGGCCCAATTCTTCAACTATGGGGATGTAACTTGGCTATCTTTTGTGCAAACCTGGACTATGAAATAGCTTTCTCTCATATGGGCATAAAATATAGGCCTAGGAAATCATATTGAAAGCTTTTGGACTTATTCTGTGATCTAGATGTTGTGTGATGACAATCTGACCTAAGATCTTCTTCCACAACCATATGTGACCCATTTAACACAACCCACACTTTCTGAATGAGCAGTGGAGAAAAATTAGAAAGATGTTCATACTCGCAGCAACCATGGTATAGCATTAGTAATGCTTATTCTCCATGAACTCAGACCAACCTGCTTCCTTTCCTTTTTCACTGATACTTCTTTCTTTTTTGTTTTCCAGTAGCTAATGTTTGTATCCACTTCAAGATGTAATTGTACCTAAAGACCTTTTTTTTTTTTTTTTTTTTTTGTACCAGGGATCAAACTCATGACTTTGTGCTTCCAAGGCAGGCACCAGAACCACTGAGCTAAATCCCCAGTCCCCAAAGACATTTTAAAAATACTATTTGTATTTGTGAACTGTGATTGATTGAAAATTAGATAACTGGTCTCTCAGTTTCACTTATGGTGTTTTTCTTTTTATATTCTAACTCTCACATTTGTATTTATTTTGTATATGTCTGATGTCTCATCACCTACTTTGTATTTTCCTCTAGAGATAAATACAGTGAAAGGTCTTTCTCATTCTAAGATTGTATGAATGGCTATGTGGCTTCTGTTTTACTGAGGTTAACAATATGAAAATGAAGTGTGAATGTTGGTTTTGAAGAGAAGGTATTTCTCATCACACATAAGGTGATTTGCTGTTATCATGACAGTGAAGAAAAGAACAAAATAATTGTGTTGCAAAGAGATTCAATACAGTCGATGGACACTTGGGTTGTTTCCAAGATAAAAAAGCTGTGGTTCTTCTACAGAATGGAGTATTACTCTGCCATAAAAATGATAAGTTTGAATCATTTATACTTGAATGGACATGCCTTGAGGATATTCTCATAAGTGAAATAAATAGGGCACAGATAGGTACATATCGCATCTTTTCTCTGGTATGAGAAAATAAAGATGTAAATGAGTCCTAGAATTGTATGTTATATATTGTGAAATAGAAAATGCTCAAGGTAAAATAGGGTGAAGGGGGAAAAATGATGAAATTGTAACAAAAAAGTAAGGAAACAAATTTTATGTATATAGGGGGGCGGTAGGGTAGGTAGGGCTATGGGAAAAAATGAGAATTAAGTTGTGTCTTATACTGGTACAAATCCCCATTATGGAGTGCAATCATGATGCATATATGTAATGTACCAATAAAGATTAAAAAATAAAAAAAGATTCAATACAGAATTATTGAAAATCACATTCCTTTAGCAAAACAATTTTTAAAAAGTGGATTTTCTACCAAACAAAAATACAAGTTTAATTCTGGGTTTTCCGTCTTCCTCTTGATTTTATTTACTCATGTGTGTTCAGACATGGAAAGGTAACTCAAAACTATTACTATGTTGTATTTTCAGATGCATTTCTCAGATGCACAGTGTTTTAAGTAACTTTGTCTAAATGATAAAGGGTTCACTGAAAATACTGAGTTGTGATATTTATTTATCCAGGGCATCATAAAATAATGTTTATTAAGCTATCTCTTGAATATGCCTTCCAGTATGGTTGAAGTGTTTCTATTTTCAGCTCAACTTTAATGCATAGTACTCTATTAATTGACTACATCCAAATTTCATAAACCTGTGATTATAATTTACTTTAAATTAAACGTCATACTTACTTTCGAGTCACTGAGTTCAAATGACATTTGTGATGGCTTTTTAAAAGGAGGACAGTCCCATTGGACTCTCCCTCTGCCTGGTCATCCCACGACAGATCAGAAGTCTGTCATCTTTACTTTCAGGCTCATGAAACTGTTTTCTTCAGAGTCCTGCATTCTAAGACTCTTCCCACTTTTCCTCCCTCTTTATAAATGATCTAATAGAAAAATCTAATTAAATTAATTTCTTGCCATATTGGAAATAAGACTTTTTGATTCTAACTTTATATGGCCAAAGTTTATTGAAAGATTTGGCTGAAGGAAACAAAATAAAAAGATAGCTAATGATTTTCATTTCCACGAAAGGCTTATTGTTTTTCCCTAATGGCTGTTCAGTCAGACATTGTTAATGTTCTTCATTAAATAGCTTGTCAGGTTACCTTTGCTGTACTTTCATTACTTTTAACATTTGACTCTGAATACATACATAGTATTTTAGTGTAAAATGTGGTACTTATAATCACATAACATATTCACAGCTTTTAACAAATTTAACAGTAACATTAAAAGAAGATACACATTTTATTCGTGTATCTTCACATATATGCACAGATTTAGGTGTGCACAAGGTTATAAATATTGTTCTTTTACAACATGTAGATATAGATAAGGCTGTTGCTTTGTTTTACAACCATTTCCATGTACAATAATACTGACAATAGCTGTATGTTTTTAGCTGAATGAAAAGTAAATAAAACACTGCATATTTCTGAAAACAAAGTATGATTTTTAAAAAATCTTTCTTTTCCCCTCATTAAGTACCTGTCTTGTTCACTAGTATTTCTTCTCCCTAAGGAATGACAGAAACACTTAAAGCTACATAGTAGGGGCTCAACAAATCTTTATGAATAAAAGAAGGAATAAGTAAATGTAATGATAATTACAGAGTGGAATGAATGAAATCGGATAAAATAGGTGAAAAAGTAAGACAGAAAGAAAGTTTTTAAAATCACTGAGGCCCACCTATAAAGTGATATCAGAAATGGAAGTAAAAAGTAAGTACATTGTAAGTTAAGAAAAATAACAAAAGACTAACTGTTAATAGAATACATCAAAATAAGCAAAAGTGTAAGACAAGAAAATCCAAAGTAAGATCACACTCAGCAAGATGAAGAGAAAGCATCATGAAAGAAGCAGGTGGCACACAGTGGGACAGGTGAGCAGGCAAAGGCGGGAGGAGTTAAGGCCACTACAAAAATATGGAAATGAAAGCCAGGTGTGGTGGCACAAGCTTCTAGTCCCGGCACTTGGGAGGCAGAGGCAGGAAGATAGGGTGAGTTTGAGGTCAGCCTGGGCTACATAATAAGTTCAAGGCCAGTTTAAACTACGTAAGGGAACCCTGCCTCAAAAATAAAAGAAAATGATAACTCAGTACACAAGGAAAAGAAATAAGCCACTGCCCTGTTTCTGTCTGTGGTATGTACATTTTCCTCTTTAATTTTAAATTTCATATTTACCATGAACATTTTCAAATAGCAATAGTCTGTGTAGTACTGAAACTTCTGAAGAATTAGTCTTCACAGTTTACTACACAGTCTAATGTAACAACCCAAAAATGTAATTCACCGCTATTTTACACCTGAAACAGCATATTATAGGTGACTATTTTGCTTCTCACAACATAGCTAGTGTCTCTTGCATACATCTTAACTAACATCTTTACCATGTCACTGCACACCATTCTGATTTCATAATAGTCAATTTTTATTAGAATGCTCAATATTAATGTGAATAAAAATTAATAAACCATCTAATTACATAAATGAAATTTTTACATATCAAATTGCATGCACCTATTAAAAACACAAGGGACTTATAAATTGATTGACACCAAAAAAATTTAAAGATATCTAATTCTGTCTTATTTAAATATTGAAGAAAGTGAGGTTAAAGTTATTGAGAGGACTCTGTCAAGGATATGTAATTAATTAATACCATCATTATGGACTAGACCTCAAAAAAGGACTCTCTTTTTCATCTGTGCTCAAGCTATTTGGATTTGTAATCCTTTTTTCATTTTATTTTATGTTATTATCCAAGAAATGCATCATTACTCACACATTAGTACTGAAGAGATTGTTTTTAATCCTGTGGCCTTTTACTGTAATATGTAGTTTACAATGAAATTCATATATTAAAGAAAATGCTTGCTTTGTTTTCTGCCACAGAGGAAGATTTAAATAACAGCAAAAGAGGCTGAAAGAGAAGTAGAAAATGGGAAGAAAGGAGAGCAAGACAGGGCACAAGGGGAGGGGAACATGATGGAGGCACAACTTGGGCATATATGTAAATGTTGCACTGAGACCCATTTACTTGGTCCATTAATGTTAATCATTACAGCTAGGTCTGCCTTCCTGTTGTTGATGCAAACCTTGGCTCATAGTGTTAGAGGACTCAGACATGCTGAGGCAAAAGCATCATAATGGAAAGCTGGGGTGAGGCAGTGCTGCCCAGTTTCTGTGGCTGGGAAAGAGAACCAAATAATAACAGCACTGGTGAGAAAGGGACCAGGAGGCAGACGCAACACCCAAAGTCGCATCTCTATGACGCACTTAGATACACACAGAAGTGCACTTTACTAAGCCTCTAGGTGGTTCTCAAGTCAATGAAATTGAAATTCCAGCTTTATTGTCACATCCCACCCCTTGTCAATGTGACACACAAACATGTTTTCCTAAGCCACACTTGATCTCTAAATATCGATCATAACAAGGTCATAATGTCACCTAACATGAGGTAACTATCCTGTGTACAACCAAAAATGTACTGATCCCTTCCCCCAGTACTGTTCAGAAGTCCAAATTCAGTGTCTCTCTGAGGCTCAGGGAACATGCTTAGCTGCAAACCCCTGAAAAATCAGAATGCAAGCTACGTTCCCAATATGTGGATACCAAATAATCAAAAGTATACATTCCCACTTCAAAAAGGGAAGAATATGGGGATGGAAAAGAATAGGACTAAAGCATCTGAAAATGAACAAAACAAGCAGTAACTCCCATAGTTCTGTGTTTAATACCTAGGAAATGCAGTGGAGAGCTGTAAGTTGTAGATGGTTTGACATCCCCACCTCTTTGACCTTACTGTGTTCAGCCCACATGGCCTCTCCCCTTGGGGTGGGTCTTGGTGCCAATGGCTTTGAATAACTTTCCATATTACTGGCATTTCCAAATTGCTAGGGTTTCCACTGTACCTTTGGCTTCATTTCCAAGGCTACATACCTCTCGAGAGCACACTACCCGGCCACCCAGACCTTTCTTTAAAATTGAATGAACCCTACAACTCTTGCATTCTGTATACCCATATGGATGACCAGCATCATGCGGACAATGCCAAGTCCACCACCGGAAGAACCATGACTGCAGCTGCCTCTCAGTTCCGAGATGCCTCATCATGGTGAAATGAGTCCCCGTTAACCAATTCTTTAAATGACCCTTCTTGAGCAATGGACCAGGACTTGCACGTCAAATGATGGTTTGCATTTTTGGTCTCTGAGCCTATAATGGGTGAGGTCTTGATAATTTCAGAGATTCCCTTAGGCCTATTTCTTCTTATCCCTATTCATTTAGCCCTTGATCTCTTTTGTGCTAATGTCTTCAATAACCATACCTTCTCTAGGCCAAAATTTAACTTTCCTCAAACATTCCTGTTCTGTTTTTTCCTCCTTTCTCTCACTGAATATGTGAATAGAAGCACTCACCCTTGTCCATCCCGTAGCCTGCACACAGCCCTCCTTGAACGTTTCCGCACAAGATTGTTTACTGCATAACCTTTAAACTGAGCCTTCTCTGGAAAACGGTGAAACAGACAAGTTCTGTTCCAGAATGTAACGCATGACCTCTAGTAGAGTCCCTGATCCCAACTAAAGCTTCATGAGCCTGGCCTTTCCTGTCTGCATTTCTGTCAGCATCCGGGTCTTTTGAGCCCCAACCACAACCGCCAATCAGGTTCTGTCTAGTGTTTTAGGCTTTTTGTAGCCCACTTCTCCAGACTTTTCTGAACTCTTCCCAGAAAACAGTTCCAGTGACGTATGTTCCATACAGTCAGGGCAACAGCCCCATTTCCCTGGTATCAATCTGGGTTAGTCAGCTTCCCCTGGCTGGCAACACAATAAGACAAAGGAAAACCTACCTGTGTGACACTTTCAGTTCAAAGAAGAAGAGGCTTAATTTGGCTCATGATTTCAGAGGGTTCAGCCCACTGTCCGGTGGCGCCAACACTGAAGCATCACAGTGGACTTTGTATTTGAGCAAAGCTGTTTGTGGTAGTCAGCAGAGAAATAGAGCCAGAGAGGAAGGCTGGAGACAGATATAGTATCCAAGCTCAGGCCTCCATAATCCATCTAGATAGTCCCAGAGATGTGCTTAACTAATCCACTCTGTGGTTCTCAAAGCAAACAAATGAACAATGTAGCATAATTATCACAGAACTAAATACTAATATAGTTATCAATAGTACATAGATACTGCAATATTGGGAAGCAGATAAAATATAAGTATTATGCTTGCTATATATACCCTTCCTTTTCTAAAACGTGACACTGTGTGTCTATATTACCTACTTAAAAATAGGTTAAATGAATTAACAAAACATTTAAAGCACAGAATATTCTAACTATTTGCATTATATATCTTGGAAGTTTTTTTGTAAATTCATAAAGGTATGTATGTTAAGCCATTCTCATATTTATGTAGAAAAAGTCTGAATTTTTTCTAGAAGAATGTTTTCCAAATTTTGAAATTATTTTATCCCCCAGGAAGTAAATATAGTTACTTTTATTTCAAAAGAGGCAGTGTCAGCTATTAAAAAAGGGATGAATCCTATATTTGATAGAATAAATTAAGCATAATAAAGGAAATAGAAAACCTTTGAAAAAAAGAATGTGTGAGCTACTGGATCCTTGGGATGCCAGCAGTAATTTACACACCATTACTTATTCAGGGCTGCATTTCTAATTGCTTCTTGGGGAGAAAAAAAAAGATAATTATTATACTGTAGTGATTATGCCTTTCATCACACACGAGAAACAATGCTGATATAAGCATATGTGAAAGAAATATAACTCCACTTTGTTGATAAAATTATTTAGATATAATATTTTAGGAGAATATATTAATAGCAAAGATGCATAACTTAAAGAAACAGGCTTCCCAGTAACCACTTAGGTTCAACATTTTTTGAGAAAAATATGCAAATATAAGTGAAGTCAATTTAGAACTTAATTCTAGATTGTTCCTGACCTACTACCTACCTCCAGAAAAACCAGTGACAGAAAATAGCAAAGAAAGAAAACACCAGGCGATATATATGAAGAGACTTATCTCAAACGAGGACATGCCAGTGGCCAACAGAGCCATGCCCAGTGTCATTAGTTATCAGAGAAATACAAATCAAAATCACACTGCCATATCACTGCATTCCAGGAGGAAAAGCTATAATCAAAAATACAAAATAACAAGCACTGATGTGGATTTTTTTTAAAAAAGGATCTTTGCACATTTTTGCTGTAAATATAAGTGTTGATTACCATTTTATAGAAACCAATGCGGGAGAGTTACCCCCCCCAAAAAAAAGACAAGTAATATATTATCTGAAACATAGCCCTTGGCAATGAAATTAATATTTCAAGGAGTCTCTACATTTTCATATCTATTGCAGCTACATGTACTAGAGTCCTGTAATCAGAACAACCTATATATTCATTACCTGATAAATGGATGAAGAAAACATTCTATCTGTACACAGAAGAGTACTATTTAGCCATAAAAAATGAAAAATTGTAATTTGTAGCAATATGACTAGAACTAGAGAACATTATGACTGAAATAAACCTGGCACAGAAATACAAGCAGCACAGAGTCTCACTCATCTGTAAAATCTAAGCATGTTGATCCAGTGAGGCTGAGGACAGAATGGTGCTTAGCAGAGGCTGAGAAGCACTGTGAGGACATCATTGGAAAAAGGTTGGCCGCTGTGCCCTGAAGTACAGTTCGGTGGGGAGGGAAGGGCTAAAGAGGCGCCACACACTAGAGTGAATGGAGACAAGAAGTGTGTACTGTACACCTCAAAAAGTAACAAAAAACAATGTGTTCTGGCATAATAAAGTGAAAACTGTTTAAGGAGATAGATCTGATTACCTAATTGCAGTGGATTCACATATCAAAATAACCTGTAGTGACCCATTGGTATGTATAACTTTGTATTTTTATGTATCAGTCAAAACTAGGTGTGATTAAAAATTTTAAAATGGACACCCATTGGAGTTTAAACTGTACACTAAATTGGTTAATTTGTATATTTTATCTCATGTGGGATTTTTTTAACCCCCAAATCTAAAATTAACTAATTGAATGTTAGTGAGAAAGATGAAATATAATTTTTAAATTCCCTCTTTAGTTTGAGGAATTACCTGTATTTTAGTTGCTAAATTCCTAAAATACAAGCACTATTGCTTTCTGACAATCATAAATGATGTTATCACTATATATCTAATCAATAGAATCACATACGTAGATCAAAATTAAAGAATAAAGTCTATACTTTGATTGCATATTATCATATTATAAAATTTTCTGCTCTTTCATTTGTTTAAATTATATTTCATTTATGTTTTTGTAGAACTATTTTAACAAAATGGGGAATTTCTTAATATTCTTCTGACTGTTCTTCATCCACTTATGAATTATCTATATCTTGTCTGAAATATTAAAAGGAGTTCCATGATAGCATATATCCCTTTCCAAGACTGCCCTGAATTTGTTAGCTTCTGGTTGCGATACACTTAGCAGTACAGTATTTTGTTGTATTCTAAACTGAGAAAAATTGCAAAGTGAGCATGCAGAAAATACTGAAGCTTATATTCTACATGCAAATATGTGCTTATGCTTTTTAGATTATACACAACACTAACCTGAATTACACTGACTCACAGGTACTGTATTTTACTAAATGAAGCACGGAAGTCTATTTCCTTTCATAATTTGTCACTGTAAAGCAAATGTCTAAATCTGAAAAGGTAGAAATTGATCTTTCATTATATTTTAAACACACAGAGCATGCTGAGATTAAGTATTTAGAATTCATATCCAAGTGTATCTCCATAATGTATTTTAATAAGGTCATGAAAAATGAAGTAATTTTTATACAATGTGGAAAGGCTGTGAAGTGTAGCACTCAAGTGATATTTATCTATGAGGTGTATCCGTTTTATGGTTCTCTTTTCATAAATTTCATTTCCACTTGTGGAGTTGTGTCATACATGGACTAATTAATATGACTTATCCTGTGGCGAGGCAGGAATGTTTTCCACTTTTCCTTTATCCTTTCACCTTGTGCAAAATTATTATTCCCCTCAATACCTCATTTATCTCTTGCACTCACCCTAGGGAGTCTCTCGTGCAGAACGCCGAGGAGGTGTATAGAGGGGAGCAACAATCTGGCAGCCCCGTCATAAAATGTGACGTGTTAGCTATTTCTCACCACCCCACCACCCCCCCCCCAGCTGAGGCTGAAGAAGGCCTCTGGGCCATCCGTGCAGATGCAGCAGACTTACGTCGCAAGAAAACTTTCTTATGCCAAAAAAGGCAGAGGAAAACAGTTTTCTAACCCAGCTAGCCCACAGGAGAAAATCATTCTTTTTTTTCCTTGTGTGTGTGGGTGGGGGGAGGTTCTTATAGGAGAAATAAACCACTATTACCATGTAGTGAGAAAAGGAAATAGTTACTAGAGATATACATAGATGTAAAACTCATTTCTATAATTTCTTACCCCTAATATTGAGAGATTATTCAGATAGCATATCCAGGAACCATTTTTAAAAGCTGCATCAAAAACAGTGAAGGATAATTTGGAGTTATATTCATAGGAACAAGTAAATGATGTTTGTTCTAACAGATGTGAAAACAAGCACTGATAAACACATATGTCAAAATTTCTCTTATGATTTTGCCCCTTATTTGGAGCTAGAGTTGGCCTCTTATGTGTAGATTTTCCTCAAATTATGCCTGTCAGTCTTGTGCTTTGCCTTGTGCTTTAAATAATGGATGGATTTATGCAAACTTGCATTAATTGAGCTTATTCTTTGCCAAAAGACACATTCTGAAGGATTTTGCTAGTATTATTATTTCAGCTTGTTATAGAACCAAAAGAAGCTAAATAACCTGAACTTAATCTAATGCCTAATCCCTGTCACCAGCAGAAGTTGATCTACATAGCTAATCTATCGCCATGAAGGAAATTACAGATGGATTTTTGATAGTTTACACAAGGTAACATTTTTGCAAGGGGATGACCAACCAGTCGTGACAGCTATAAGTTCCAAAAGAGTGAGAAATTGACTGTACCTTGTTGCTTTCATATGTCCATGTCTGAAAAACTCCATTTGTTTATAAGAGTAAGATACAAACCACTAAGCACAATAAGACATAAAACAGATGAGAAGTTTAAATCTTTTTTTTTTTAATCTTTATTGGTACATTAAATATACACATCATGATTGCACTCCATAATGGGGATTTGTACCAGTATAAGACACAACTTAATTCTCATTTTTTCCCATAGCCCTACCCACCCTACCACCCCCCCATATACATAAAATTTGTTTCCTTACTTTTTTGCTACAATCTCAACATTGAGAAGTTTAAATCTTAATGAAATAAATTTAATCCAGAAAACATGACATAATTTCCACAGGTTGTTATGGGCTTTAGGTACCAATGGTAAGCAATTCGCATGATGATTGAAATAAACATTATTTTAAGTATCCAGACTTGTTTTTTATAATGTTGTTCTCTCTTCTTTTGGCCACGTTTTCTGCACTTGATTTTTAACTATAACTATTTTCTGTACCACCACGGAAAATCAAGTCACCATCCCCATTGGCAGCACCATCACATACTCTGCTAATCATCTTCTCAGGTTTCTGGCCAGGATTTTGTTTCCATTGCTGTATTATTTATTCTCTTACTAATTAGTAAAATAAGAAAGTCTTACTGCCTTACATTACTATATTACAAATACTATATTACAAATCATTAGAATGCTTTGTCTAGAGGTGTATTCCTTACAAACACACATTCATTCAACAGATACCAGGCATATTGCAGGTGTTGTGGGATAGGGCTCTATCCACAAAACTGCTTGGAATACTGAGAAAATACAGGGATCGATAAGACTTTTAAACTTGAATATCAGAAAGAGAGGTAGTTATGTATAGGGATTGGACTCGTCCTGTTTATGCAGTAATCCTCAGCATATCACTCTCTGAATAAATAATTTGGGAAAATAACTAATGAGAAAAGCCCTAGATGTTTAAAGCTCAGAGCTGGTGAGAGTGAAATGAAAGTGTCACCAGTGGAAGGAAAGGGAAGAGAGAAAGAAGATCGTTCATAGGTGAGAGCCTTCGCACTTTTCTTCTGGCCCTGTCATGCCTTCGTCTGTACAGCGATGGGGGGAAGGTCTGTCTTAGGGCTGTGTCTCTGGGACAGATGGGTCTGTGCTACTGTGTATCCTGTCATAGACCTGATGGGAAAGAGCTTCTTCTTCCAGGCTCTGTCTTAACTGACTCAGAGTCACAACTGCTGATGCAGATGATGTGACAATGTGGTCCTTTCACCAGACACCTTAATCCAAAGAACATGGTGTTATCAAAGGCACCACCTGGAAAAAGTACTTGTGTGTGGAATGATGTGACATATTTAAATTCCTCATATACAGTAGTAGAAAATGACTGGCAAATGCATAGTTGCCTTGTGCATTTATATTGTTAACTATGAGAGTTTTCTTTGATTAAAATGTTATGTTGCACTATTGATTGCATACCATGAGGAAAATAGCAATTGAAGTTACAGCTGTCCTCTTCATGTGTCAATCTGATGAGTCATTTCAATAGAAAGCTCATCTCCACAAGGCAAATATAACAAGATTAGTTTTGAATTTCCTGCTAAGACCAGTAACAAAAGTTATGCAGGTTTGTGTTAGTGAGATATTATGGATGGTCGTGGTTGATCTATTATAATGAACATAATTCCTTGTTTCCCCTAATGCATAAATGGACATGATGTACTGCTACCTATAAATCTATTATCTAATTTTTCTAAATCTTTGTAAATGTTGTTCAAAACAGAACCAAGATTTGACTGTCTACATTATGTTCTAGTTTTACTTTCAGTTAAAAACAGTGACTTTTGTACACTCAGTCTTCTAAAACACATGTCTTTCATTTTCAAAAATAAACAATAACCATGTAAAGAAAACTTCTCAATTTAAAAAAAAATCTCTAAATAAAATAAAAGTAAATGTGAAACGGATTCTGCAGTTAAGTAAGAATAGCCTACTTATTTCCCACATATTATGACTTCTATTTCTTTGCACTTGGTTAGGTATAGCAAAAAATACAGCACGTAAAGAAAAATGTGATCATTTACACCAACATCTTACTCTTATCTCCCTAAATAATAACCTACTATACTTTTATTTCTTCACTTTTCCTTATGCATATAAAAATGCATTTCCTGCGTTCTGTAACATGACACGTTTCTCACTTGATACTATGTTACAAATTAAAACCCAGGTTAATATGGCTGCAAAAGTAGTAACAGCACACCCTCTTCCAAATATCTTGACCTTCACTGCCTGGCTGCTTTCCTGTCTTTCAAAACATAGCAATTAGTTTCTTGACTATTCTATATACTTTAAAGCACTTGTGCTCAGTGATCCAGTGCTAGTTCTAGGAAATTTGCATAGGAGAACAGGAGTCAATGCACATGAGTTAATGTCTGTGTGACCTTTAATGAGCTATCATCATGGCCTTCCTTCCAGTGCTGAAGCCTTTCTGCAGCACAAACGCTGGTCTGTGTGGGCTTGTGAACACATGCACTTTCATGTCTGAGTAGTTATTAGGCAATTTCTGCTCTTGTATTAGTGCTTTACTTTTTGTTGGGCAGTTGGCTTTTAGCCTTCTTACCATCTTGAGCGCCTTTTAATTTACAAACTACTTTTTTGCAAATATGTTTATGTAGTTTTGATCAAAAAACTTTATTAACAAATCATCAACATCTTTGAATATGGTATTTTATATATACATATATATTTCTAAAATCTTCACCAGATTGATCCAAATTTGTGTCTTTATATTTTGGTAAAATTAATGTGATAACTTATTTAATAAAAAGGAAGAAAAAAGAAAGGAGGAAAGAAGAAAAGTAGGAAGAAAAGAGAGGAAGATATAAACTACAAGAGATGCATAGTTATCATCAACATTAACAGAAAATAATTAATTAGCACTAGCTGTGAATGGAATTGTCCATACTTTGAACCTGTAAGATAGGTTGTAAAGCAAAGCCAGCGTGATTGTAAGGACATGTGCAGAGGAAAATGGCGTTGGGTGCAAAGGTGGACACTTGGTTTTCATCCAGCTCTTAAATTTTGATTTCATGTGTTACCTAAAAGCTCTGATCATCACATTAGTAATTGACTTAGTATTCTAAGGCAGAGAAATATGGGGGAGAGATCTTTGAAGATAGATATAACATACTATTATGTTAAATCAAAGGGTATTTTCCAAATTGGTGTCTTATAATCCTACTCTGCCTTTTGTGAAAACCAATATACAAGGCTATTTAGAAATTTTAGCATCATAGTTAATGATAATTTGTTCTGGTTTATCACTCTTTATTTTATAAGTTCTGTGATGTCATAGCTTACTTAAACAAATTTTAAAATTGCCAGACTGAAAATGTTACTAATCTTTCTGGAAAAGTTAAGTTTTATGTGGATGTCAGTGGTCCTCTGGTTTATAAATAATTTCTTGCCACTCAGGAAATAGTGCAAACAAGTGGCTATTAAATGTAAGATGGAGTACAAGAAAATACCTTTGTATATCATCTTAATAAAATAAACTATTGAATAACTGCTAAAAGTTATGAGTTGGTTGGTTGATGAGTTCACAGTAGTGTCCTTCTGTAGTTTTACATTTCCAAACACATCAGCCACTTCAGTTGAATGTGACATTTACCTCTCCAAGGCAATACTCAAGTTTAATTTATCTCACATACACAACATTACTTGATATACCAGTGTACTTTTCAGTAGCTTAAATTGAGTTACTTCCTCATTAACTGGTTTCATTTGACTGAATTGCTTGCTTGTATAACACAAAAACAGATTCCAGGCCTTTATTTTCTTCCAAATATCGTCAACAGTGTTTATTCCCTTAGTATCTGAGGGAAAGGTGTTGTATATGCCTGTGGACTTGCTAGCAATAAAACCCACATAAAATTAGTTAAGGAGGAAGAAAGGGAATTGGGAGGTTTTCTGTGCTGCTTATGCTAATCTTAAGGAAATCACTGGAGTCATTTACTTTCCATTCTCTTTATGATAATTGACTCATACAACCCATCTCTTTTTCTTCAAATAGTGCTGCAATGATCAAACTAGATTGAATCTTTCTATGGTTTTTTCTGCTTATTACAAGCACAGTTGTTCAAATAACAAATGAAAAATCATCCATAAACATACTTATCCGATCAGGTATAAATTTGCCATTGCTTCCTTAGTAATTACAGATAATATGTCATGTGTAGTTCACATATTTACAAATAATACTTCAAATATTAAGTTCTTGACTACACAAATAAGCAGAAAATAATGATGAATGTAAAGCTAATAAGAAAACTGTTATTGTGTATAATCTGTCAAAAAATTTAAAGAATTTTATTTTAAATAGTCAAGCACGTTTTTTGATTTGGAGGTTTGGTTTGCTTTGGTTTTCTATTGTTTTGTTTTGTTTTGTTTGATAGAGGGTCTCGCTTTGTAGTTCAGGCTGGCCCCAAACTCACTGTGTAGCCCAAGCCAGCCTCAAACTCACAGCAATCCTCCTACCTCTGCCTCTTAAGTGCTAGGATTACAGGTGTGAGCCACCATGCCCAGTATTGTGGCATGTGGTTACCAAGGATTGTACCTGGGACCTTGTGCTTGCCAGGCAGATGCCACAACCACTGTGAGCTAAATCCCTGGCCCTAGTGAAGCAAGTTTGACAGTTATTTACGATACATGGATCAGGCCAGTCCAGCACTGCATCATGAAATCTTTTAAACCTTGGATCGCCGTGACAAATTATTAGTCATGATTGTAAGTATTTCATTTGGGGTAAAGGACTGAAGAACATTGTGAGTGATGGAGCTGAAAATAAAGTTAACAGACCACAATCAACTGAGAGAAAAAGTGAATCTCTACCACTTGGGAATGAGAACTATACTTGGTTAATTCCACATATCCATTATGTGCCAAATGCCCAGCTAGTTTTTAAAGATGCTAACACAAGAGATAGTTATTTTACTTAAAGAAAGTGTATCTCTAACAGGGGTCATAGAATGAGAATAGTATGTTAGGTCTCCCCGGGAGCTTCACATTGGGAGTGTACCCCTCTTTACTCAGGCATAAATCAGGTAAAAATGTTCCCATCTCCTGCTCCTCACCCAGATAGTGAGTCATGCATAAGATCATGCTGGACCATCCCTGGCACCGCTGTCTGGATCCACATTGAGGTTTGCAGAGGTAGCAGGGTCAGCTAGTGACCACAAGTTCCCTCTCCCCATACCAACAATTCCCAGAGCAGCGCCTCAGTCTACCTCTTCTTACTTAGCTCGCCCATATTTGTCTCTGGGTCATTCCACGGAAAAACAAATTCGTTTAAAATTTTTATAACTTCAATACTTAGGAAACTTATACTAAAATTTTAAATCCAAACTTACTCAATAAGTCTCAATTTTCACTTATTTAAAACTATGCACAGAAAAAGAAAAGAAAAAAACTGAAGAAAGAGAGAGAGAAAGGAATGGAGAAAGAAGAATGTAAATTATGCAAAATACTCCGTAAGGATAAATTCAAAAGCTAGATTTCAACCAATAGTCTACTTAGATGTAGAGTAGAATACCAGTGACAAGCTTGGCCAGCTTTCTCTCTGGTGGAGCGAAGTCTTTTACTGTAGTGAACTGGATGTGCTTTGATTTCTCATTTTAAGTGTCATTAGGAAAAGCAGGTGTGGCTACTTTTAGCGCAAGGTGGTCTGTTTAAAAACATTCTTAATTTGGGGGGATGTGTAAGAGTCTAGTAAAAGCTGTCACCTTCCCAGAAGACTCCACAGAAACACATTTTCAAGGCATTTTGCATACAGGTGCAAAGTGGTCTCAGAGTCCTTGCAGCCATCCAAAGACCCCGATGGGGTTGGCATATTGTCTTAGTCTTTCACACACATGTCTAGTTCCTTACAGTAACATAAAGGAGAGTATGACTCCACAAAAGATCACGAAGCCATCTGAAAGGCAGCGTACTGAGGCAGATCAACACATGTGTATCCTCTTAGATTTTTAAAAGTCTCAGAAGCACCACAATTATTGAAACTAATGAGAATCCAGCTTTACATATAGTCTGTACAAGTGATATTAAAAATATTGCCAAGCTATAGAAATGCCCCCTGATTCTCTTTTCATCTAAAAATACTAGTTTTTTTTTTAACCAAATATAGCCAGCCTTCTCATAGGCATCTGATTTGTTCTTCTCAGGATACATGAATATATCCAATTGCTCTCTTTATTGAACTTCAGAAAGAGGAGAAAGTGGAAGTAATAAACTAAAAAGGAGACAGCATAGGCAAACAGATGTGTCAGTACAGTCTGTCCTCAGCTTCTTTGCCTCCTAAGAAAGACAAGTCCTCTTCTCAGGTGGAAGCTGGTATAGGTGACCTGTCACAACTCAGTACACCCTGACAACCTCAAACAGAAGGAAAAATAAAGTGGACGTTAAATGTTCCACTCACTGAAACATTTACTACTGTACCTGAATAGCCCAAAAGAAGCACAGCCAAATTAAATATGTGCATCTTGTAACCCCAAAATTAAATCAGAATTCACCAAGGCACTCTCTACCAACAGCTCAAAAAGAAAAAAATGGTTTAAGAATAAAATTTTCATGGGATGTTTTGTGCATTTAACTGGTGTGCCTATATTATAAAAACTGTTTTTCTTCCTTGAAAAATTTCACACATCAGTAGTAACATAAAGTTCAGTAATTATCTTCTATCTGTATCTTTCCACACTGTGTGATATAGTAATTCTTCTGTAGCTAGATATAAAACAGCTGGGAATTCAACAAAATTAATACATATTTCACATGAGTCATAAATAAGAATATCTTTTTTTTTTTAACCCAAGTGAAAAGTACCAAGGAAGAAAAAAAGGAGGGTATTCCTGGGAAAGAAAAGCCATTGAAACAATAGACCTGAAATGTAATTATCCCCACATGAAGCATGCCAAAAATAAAATTTTCATAAATTTCAATTTCCTTTTAGGATTTTTTCCTGATGTTTAAAATGTGTCTTATCATAAAACAATCAAGCTGGTGGGTTAAATAGTAAAACTACATTGCATCAGTTTCAGGATATTAGTCGAAGTATAATAAAATTTTAATAGAAATATGGTTAATGACTTTAACTTACTGTGGAATGAATAATACTCTGCAGGATTTGGTAGTATATGACTCAAGAAAAGATTATTAAGAAGACATATAATGCACTTTTGTAAAAGATATTTGCAGGAAACCATTAGATGATACAGAAAATCAATAATGCCCTAGTGCCAATTTCAGCAACATTAAAATTACAGTGCTCCTTGATATTTATGATGATAGAGCTACCAGATAATTTCAGTTTTCATCTTTCACTACGTTGACATTTTTCTTTTTTATGTAGGACCAGTTGCAAAATTTGATCAGTTCTTTTTTAAAGTGTTTTATAGATGATCCTGTCTCTAAAAAGCTCTTCTCAAGGAAGAACTTTTAACAGTCTATTCTTTCTACTTCAGTGTATAAATGGATTGATAAAGCCCTTCTTTCCTATGGAAGGCACAATAATTATAAAATATTAAGACATTCAAAATGGATCTCAGCAGAATCAAGTAAACAGGATTTAATAAGCAGTTTCCCAGCTTCCTTTATTTCTTAGAGAGGAAAAAATGATGATGGTTTTACATCATTGTTGCACATTTAAAAATGAAGTGCAAACAATAATACAGTACCCACAAGTCAAATGTACAAAGTACAAATAAATACCATCAGTGTCCTTCTCCAAGGTCAACCAAGTTATCATACAAACAAGAATATAAAGTTTATATGTATTTGACTTCTGAAGTAAGCTTATGCTTTTTACACAACTACAATAATATCACCAAAAGAGTTTAGATAGATTGGTTGAGGAAAAAAAAGAAAAACAATGAATGGTGAGATATTTCTACCATTTGTTGACTTGGCACTCTGTATATAAGAAAACAAGAAGCTATTTGAGTATACAGCTCAGGCGCCAGGCTCCTCTCAGAGTAAAGAGACAGAAACGTTCCCCACTGCAAAGCTAACTACAATTGCTGTCTCCAACTTGAAAAGGACAAGAAAAAGGTTTAATGATTTTCCAAACACTGAGCTTCTTGATGTGTAGAATATAGAAATAGTAACTGCCAGGGGCAAAGTCATCTCCCTGGACTTCCCTGAGATGTGAAGTCCGCGGCAATGATAAGCAGCTAGGAGAAAACTTTCAGAGTTTAATCCACGCTGAAGTTCCTACAAGTCATACTTTTTCTATAGTACAGTTAATTCACATTCACTAACACGTGCAATAATAACAACAATAAAAGCTAGGAGAAAGTTTATAACTACATCCAGTGACCTCTTCAGAAAATGAATCTATTGCCTTTAGAAGTAAAGATGTATTAATTGCACTTAGGCTTTCTCTAAGCCAAAGTCCTGTGGAAGTTAGAAAGTCATTACACTGTGCATTTCAACTTAAAAATTTCTCTTACTTGTTCTTGCATCCAAAAAAAAGTGCCATTTTTCATATTTATACAAAGTTCTTAGACCCTTTCTAGGTTTTCCCTAAGAGATAAACATGTGAAGTATGGAATAGTTTTACTATAAAAATATTATGCCAGTTGACTTGTTTAGTTTCATTAATCATTGCTTGGATCCTATTAAATTAGACATTGTCATGCTGTCAAATATGCAGGACAGTTGAATTTTCAGGCTGAAGGATTTTTTGCTAAGTAGATCCCCACCCCTGCCACTCTCAGATGTTACTACCAGCCTCACCAGATGTCTGAATCACTTACTGAGTAAACTCAGAAATTTAATACAAAACATGATTTATCCCTCTCCAACTTTCTATGTCTTGACTTTCTACAAGGAATCCTTCTAAAGCACTGATGCTACTACCTTTGAAACCATTGCCAACCACTAAGCCAACGTATAATTATATTTCTTTAAATTTTCATTTTTCTTCCAACTACGTGCATTTCCTCATTCCAACTTCCTTACTTTTGTATATGCAAATTTGCCCAACTTCACATGATAAAGTACCAAAGCTGACCAGCTGAGGAACTAGGCACAGGGCTAATACTTGCTCCTCGAAGTAGGTAACCTAGTTAACTGTATAGCAGCCACCAGGTCACTTCCCAGGTAGCTGACAACTCATTTCCCAGGCAATTGGTAAGCAGAAAATTAAGACATCAGTGCTTATGTTTGTAGCTGGGAAATTCCAAACTGAATGAGCAAAGCTCTTCAGCCTCGCACATTTTCAAACTTCTTCTTCCTGCCACCTTCTCACACACAGGGAACTCTTCTATAAACCACATTGTACCACAGTTTCAGAAGATTAAATGAAAACCATTGACTTCCTGGATTCCAACAGTCATTTCTTCCACTCTTTTGCCACCATTCACTAATATTGGCTCAAATTGAAGCCTATACTCACTTAAAAAATACACCCTATGCTGTCTTCAGTTGACAAGTTTTTAGTCTAAGTCATCTTTTCCTTTAGCTCGATCACTCCTTTCCTTAAATACCATCCTTCATTTCATCACTGTCTCTAGTGCTCTGACTCGTGGCTATATTAAAATGGCCATTCCCATCAAAGCTTTATTTTATTCCTATGTGGCTTATATGTAGTGTTGTTCACTGTCTACCCTGTCCTCTACACTCTCTGTCCTCTGATCTCTCTGCCTTACTCTTACCTTAGAGCCTGCATCATTCCTTCACATTTCTTCTCCACTCCAGTTCTATAGAATATATAAAAAAAGATGAAAAACTACACAAACGTGATCCAGTGATTTAGGGGATCCTTTCTCACTGTTCAGAGTATATTTGCTAAAACTTCAGTGCCCCACCCCTGATTTGCACATTTTATCTGTATCTAAACTGCTCACATGCCAAGCAAGCCTAAGGGTGCACACTTGTAATCCAGGCACTCTGGAGGCTTGAGGCAGTAGGATCGTCTCAAGTTCAAAGACAGCTTAGGCTATGGAGTGGGTTTGAGGCCATCCTGGACTACACAGGGAGACCCTACATGAAAAAAAAAAAAAATCAAAGATACATATGTGCATACAAACTTCTTGCAGTAGTCCTCCCCCTGTCTTCAAAGAGCAATCCTTCGTCTACTGCACAGCTAATCCACCATGTTCTTATTTTGATCTCTTCCTACCTCATGAGCAACCTCGCTTCACCATTATCCTCTTTCTAGTTTGTTTATCTCAGTGATGCTTCCACTTTAATGCTTGAGTAAACTCATCTAGAGAGTCTTGTAGACTTCTATCCCTTCCTTCTCTTCCTAACATAGGAAAATTCCACGAGGAAGATTTCACTCCAATTAAATGAGAATTGCCACCCCTCAGCATTCATCCACCAAAATCTCAAATCCAGAAACCACTGTCACTAGAATTGTCAACGCACTCTTTGTTGTGATAGCCAATGGATACATTTTAGACAGGGTGGTATTCTCCGAACAATTAAAGCTATTGATCACTCCTGGCTTTTGAAAAGCTTGTGTGCTTTTGCCACACAGCCCTCTCCTAAGTACCCTACATGTCTGGCCCCTCAGATGATAACCAATGACTCTGTCTCTGTGCTAACATTGTTGTCATTCTCAGCCATATCTTCTCCCTAATGTTGGTGTTCTCCTTAAGCAATATTCATGTAACGCTTCTTCAATTATCATCCACAGGCAGTGAGCCAGATCTGTCTGTGGATTGGATTTGTTACTGGCTGAGCAGTGCCCCCTCCAAGCTGAAATTGAAGCCCTAATTCTCAGAACTTCAGGCTGTGATTGTATTTGGAGACTGGGCTTTGGAAAAGATGTTTCAGTTCAAAAGAGGCCACTGAAATAAAAACTGCCTCAGTCTGCCTTGTGTTCCTAAAAGCAGGAGCTTGACCATAAACAGTGACCAGGAGCACAGGCGGCCACAGAAGCAGGATTGTGGATGGATGCATTAAGAAGGCAGCCACCCGCCAGCTTACGAGAGGAGCCTCAGGAAAAACCAAGTGAGCTGAATTTTGATCTTGAATTCCAGCCTTTAGGCTCAATCTGGAACAGAAAGATTTCTGTTACTTAAGCTACACATTCAGTGACACAGGGGACCCTCGAGTGGTGATAGACACACCTGAGTTTTACTTTCCAGGGGTGCAAGAGTAAATGTATTCAAAAGAACCTGGATTATGGTTTTTTCATTTTTATCTTTTCCGGGCTAGTGGAATGTGGTACAAGACTTTCTCATGATGCTGAGTAACAGCCACAAGCCTCAGCTCCTGGTCAGCCATGTGATGCGAAAGAACCACGTTCTGAGAGTTTTGTGTGGCCTGCCTGTGATGCTCGGGGTTAGGTTATGACAGTGCGTCTTTGACTCGTGACATTTTCAGCTCTGGATGGATTTATTTAGACACAACCCCACTGTAAGTCGGGAGCACCTGTGTTTTGTCACAGCAGCGCAAGCAAACCAGAGAATCTTCATGTGAGCACCAGACTGTCCAATGGAATAGAATTTGAGCTGTACAAACTGGTTATTTAATATCTTCCTCAGACCTAACACTAAATTTGCTTACATTTCTCAAAATCTCTTTTCGTTCTTTAATTTTCCTATCAACAGTGAGCATCTAACTAGGTGCATAAACTAGAAGTCAAAGAATCCTCAAAGATATATTTAATTTCTTTGGTCAGTCTTATTGTATTACCAAACAGTGTTAATTTTATAAATTTCAAATCTATCCTCCTGCTCCATGTTACTATTTATCAGTGAAATATTTCACAACCTTCTTACTGGGCTCTGATTTTGTTAAGCTCTAGTCAGCCTTTCACAGTGCATCCAAAATGCAAATTTTATGATGTCGTTCCCTTGCTATCAATTTCTCAGTGGTTACTCCTCACCTGCAAAACCAATCCCAAATCCTCATTATGGTATATAATGTCCTCTGTGACACTGAGTCAGCATACATCATTTCCCTTTCCTAGTATTACCACAGGTGTCACCAACCACAAAGAGCTGTTAAATATTGAATAGTATTTCTCCTCTCCATTTGTGTATTTCCTTCTTTAACTCTAAAGTTGCCTTCAAAAATAAACACTTGGGCAAAGCCTCACTTAAAAACCACAGGCCAACCTGATCTAGATGCCCTTCTGAGAGAACTATAAGCATTTTATATAATGTGTGTATGTATGTATGTGTGTATGTATGTGTATACATACACACACACATATATATATATACACACACACATATATATATATACACACACACATACATACACACATATGTCTCTTATTACATTAGTATTCCAATATGTCCTTTAACTCTGAGTCTAAATTTAGGCATTAGATTAAAAATATTGGAAAATCTTTATGTTTGTATCCTAAGGGTTTAGTAGTAGTTAGAAATTTAAATTGAAAGAAAGCAAATGAATAAATATATGAATATGAGTATAAACATATTAGATGTTATATAGAATTTAATGAGGGATAAGCCATTAACAGACATAGTTATATTCTGAGTCTGAGAATTTTCTTAGATAAGTGTTTCAGATAAGCATTTTAATCCCTCCCATTATTAAACTTTCACAATTCTTATTAAACTATCCAGTTACATCCTGAAAGTAATTCCTTGGCATGGCTTTCTAGTTCTACAGTTTCATAAATGTCTTATGCCTGTGAAGCCCAAATGCTCGATCTTCGTATTGATGCATTTTTCCCTTGTTCCACCAGGGGTGTGTGCTGGTGTGAGTGAGTTGTTCTTTGCTGAAAAAAGTAAAATAGTTACATGTATCTTTATGTAAAGTTAATTTCAAAATAAATAAGATCTCACTGTATATCACTTTAGAAAACAATTATATTTCACTGAATTTTTATAATTATTATGTACTAATATTTTGCTAATATGTTATATTTTTAACATAAGTTTAATTCTTTCTACTTGCAGATTTTTTGAGTATCTTGAGTTTTTTCCTCTATCTTCTTTTAGAAATCTTTCATCAAATCACTCAGCTTTTTCATCTATCCAATTATTAAGAATCAGTACAAATTTTTTACCTTTGTTCACTACTACAATTCACTAAGTTCTTGAGTTTTTTATTCCATGATTTTTTTAAAATTTTCTACTATTTCTCAATGATGAATGCAAGTTAAGATGAGGCATATGCTTAAGTCTCTGGAATATTTATAAGAATGAATTGCAGAGAGACTTCCCATCTGCCACATACCTATTTCCATCTCAGGTCTGTCTGCAGGCAGTTAGAACTGAAGGTATCAGGAGTGAGAACGACCTTTGAGGTTATTGTGTTTCCCTAACCCTTTGCTCATCCTTCAGTGAACTCATTTATCACAGTATTACAAGAAGCCAGCTAGCTGTTATCCTCATGAGACTTTTGTAGCAGAGTGAAGCATCTTACTCACTTTTTTTTTTTTTTTTTTTTTTGGTAGAAATACTTCTCTGGAGTTTTTTTCACAGTTACATAGAATTTTATCATTCATTGAATATGCATTTCTGATCTAGTGCGGGTCATTTAGTTGTCATTTAGGCCTCTTTCAGTCCCATCATGCTCTGCTTTCCACCAATAAATTAAACTCCACCAACATCAGTTTTCAGTTGTTCTTACCTATTAGTATTCCTCTGTATAGTTTAATGACATATTGATTTATTTATTTTAGAATATAGGAATTCTTTATTGGTCACACCATTGTATTTCTTTAATATTGTATTTAATATAAGTTGACTCTTTTAGATAAATATAGTTCAGGCTATCAAAGATGGATTAAGAAGTGAGCAAAAATCTTGATTAATGCTTTCCATTTCTTCTGATAAATATTGTACAGGTATTTCCCTTGGCAATCAAGTTTGTTTTCTTACATTTCTCTGACAAAATACATTGACTAATATGCTTACAAATCCCACTATGACACAGGATTTAAAAAGCAAAAAAGACAAAAGGCCTCCAGGTGGCTACAGTCTACATAAGAATTGAAAATGGTCCCTTTTTCTAAAGCACTTAATCCAAAGCAATCAAATTTATATGTGTTTTAGGGCAGAATCTGAAAGACCTCAAATTTTAACTGGTGAAATTGAGCCCCAATTAAATAAACATCCTGAAAATCCAACAGGTAATTACTATGGAAAAAATTCAAAACAGGTACATGATTAAAGTTAGTTGAGAACTGATATTCTTGTTTCAGAGAAATTGGCTGATAGAATGTAAGGGTGGAGGATAGCTACTGCAATCTGTGGAATTTAATAAGACCACAATCCATAGACAAAGGCACGTTAGAATTCAGAGACAGTACAGTAGAAATATTGTTACCAAGAAGGCAGCAAGGAGTGAATGAAAGTACCAGACCCTTCCATGACGGATACCAGAGTGTTTGAGTAGTCACACAGCTTAGAATGAATCAGATCTAGGTCAGAGGGAGCCAGTAATTCAAATAGGGAGGAGAATAAGGAAAAATTAAATAGCCATCTGATTTTCTGAAAGTCAAGGATAGAAACTTATCTATTGTTGAGTTTTTGTGACCATTTATATTTGGTGGTAAGAATTGAAGTATATACAAAAGGCCCAATTATGGTTCTAAAGGTTAATTTAAATTACAGAACCACAAAGACTCAGAAGATAGAACATCAGACCCAATCCTCTCAGGCACTTGTAGAGCAAAAATCAGCTGAAGTTGGTCAGTACTTGAGACCTCGCCACCAATAGTTACATCTGAGGTTAATACTTCCATTTTTGTTTTCAAAAGGGTAAGATAGTCCAAACACTAGCTCTTATAGGATAACACTGCAATATGAAGAAGCTTTTAATTCCTTTGCTGAGTAATACAGTCCTCTATTTTTAAAAGGGTTTAAAGTTTAGTTCTAGGTCAGTAAAAATATGTCTACTTGGGTTCATGAAATTAATCAGTAGTCAGTATAGCTAATCAGTGTTCCACCTCTATTTTTATTGGAAACATAATCATTAATTTGTGGGCCATTTTGGTTGAACTGTCAGTGCAATAGCTAGTTTTTATGAATTGAGGCCAAGGCTGATCCTTCGCTCCACTTATTGAAAATAATAAGCCTTATCAGAATAGAACACATGCACTGTGTTATATTTAAACTTCATTATGATTCTTGAGTATTAACTCCGAGATTGCTAGAGGGGTCTGACCTTAGCAGAAGCATCACTTGCATTTGTACCAACGTCAGAATAAGCATAGTGCATTTCCATTTCTCTGTAAGTGTTCAGTATATGTTATTTACTACTACAAAATGTATGGTGTTTTTCTTAGAACTCTTTTACTCTATATATGATTCTAAATAAGAAAAGTTATCTTTGACACTTAATATTCATACACACAGTCTCAATAGAGGCAAACTGAGAATAAAAAAATCAAGCTAGAGGGGTTTTTGTGTGTTTTCTAGCTTGATTTTTGTGTATTTTCTTTCACAATATAAAAACACCTCTAGCTTGATTTTTGTGTGTTTTCTTTCACAATATAAAAACTTCTGAAGTTTGACCCAATGGTACTTGACTTTACAGTTGTAAGATAATAGTACTTTCTACAATATTTATTTTGTTCTCAAACATTAAATCCCTTCAAAGTACTAAAAGTGGCATCAAATGCATACAGAGAACATGATTTGGTAGTTACAAGGCTTCCATAAACAGTCAAGTTTCCCTCTTTGTATACATTTTCGTTGTGTGTATATTATTCCATCTGGTAGCCTACCCTGAGGCTTCATTTTATAGCCCTCCTTGTCCCTTAAAGTTTCTTGAGATTTTTATTGAAAGAAACAATGAAAATGCTAATTAGTTATATTTTTCATCACAATCTTCTTTTTATATCGAAGGATCTCCTTTTTTGTTGTTGTTCTTATTTCTATACTTTCGTTCCAATGAGTTTCATTGCCCCAAAGCTATCATTTTTAGGCTTCTAATATTGTTTTCTCTTCACAGGGTTTAATAACTGCTTTTTAATGGATTCCGTGTACCTCAGAGGCAGGCGTTTTGGAGAATTCAGCTTATATTAGGGCAGGATTAAAAACTTGTATGTGGCTTCGGGGGGTTCTTCCCTCAGAAAATTAAAATGGTTTAATCTTTTGACTGAAAGAACTGGAATGATTCCTTTTCAAAGGAGACACTTGAGACTTGAAAGGGATCACAAAAGAAGACAATCCTGCATGTTCTTAAGACACAATATTTTATGCACATAATTATTATACTTCTTTTAATTTTTTTTTTACCTGCTTGTAAACATGGCTGCCTACCCAAACACTAGAAGTGGGAGCTCTGGGGTGCCTATGAAAGTAGCCCTGGAATCCACGTTGCACATCCTTTTAAAAGCTTCATTTTCAACTGAAATTCTTTATTCTCTTTAGTCATGAAAAATCTACTTTATTACTGAGTTAAAGAATGCTAAATTCAATAGCCAGAAAGGAGTCCTTTCATTTCTTCACTCCATTACTGATAGAAGAGTGAAAGGAAGACGGCAGAGACAGCTGAGCCTGGAGGGGAGGGATCTCAGATTTCAGAGAGAGAGTTCCATTTGGCTTTATATCTGATAATTTGCATAAGAATCGTTCTCTCTTCGATTGAACAGTTTGAAGAAGAACAACCACTGACAGCAATAGTCACCAGCTCCCACAAACGTTCATGGGCAGCGCGCAAACGGGAAGGCACTCTGGGAGAAGCTGCGGTTCTCAGAGGAAAAACGCATCATTTCCAGCTTCTGTTATCAGCGGGGTAGGAAGGCAGGATTAATACACCGAAACATTCACTTCACTTTCTTACCCAGGACTTTGCTGATACCTACACTTTCCACTAACTGCCTTGTTCTGAATATTACTAAATCCACAATTTATTTTGTTTTATTTTTAATTTTTGGAACAGGGAATTGAACTCAGGACCCTCCATAGCCACAGCCCATTACATTTTTTTTTTTTTTTTAATATGAGGCTGCCAGGAGGACAGCCACTTCTGCTTGTTTCATCCAAGTCGTCAACAGGTGGTGACCTGACAGCACAGGGCACAAAGCAAATGCTTAGTAAATGATTAAAACAAATTATAAGACAAAATAACATATGGTAAAGGCCATGTGAGTGACATCTTGGATCAAACTGATCTCAGAGAGGCCTTTGCCAGCCCCCTGGCCTAGAGTTTTCCTCTCACCCACCATTTCCCTAACCACTCATCTATCTGCCTTTTCTTATACTAGATATTAACAGTTTTTCAGTGTAGTTCTGCAGTATGTTCAGTACTAATTCACTACTACGAAAATTCTTTGATTTTACAATACTGCTGACATAAAGTAGCTCTCTGTGTATATCTGCCACATGAAGAAATAAATTAATAAGGTTGTAGGAAATAATGATTTTTTATTAGTTGGACTTAAAGTATTCAGATAACATTAGATCATGTTTAATTTTAGATAAGTTGGACTTAAAGCTTTCAAGTATATTAAATTTGTAAATCAGTAGGGCAGGTTCCCGTGGTCCTGAGTCCCCAGAGAGATGTGGTGAAGTAACACTACATGTTGGTCTAAGAGTTAGACCACAGTAAACCCAAGCTGGTTGGTGCTTTAAGGTGAAATCCTTTAGTTCACATCCATAGACTGAGATTAGTTTTACATTTTGAGTAAGTCACTCATGGAGAGTACATCTCAACCTGTATAAACAAGCAGTTCTCCAGAAGAGGTTCATTTCAAACTGGCACTGGCACGGCATGCATGGCGCCTGCAGGGCTGAGGCTGCCCAGAAGCATTCATTTCTGAGTGCTGGGATCGCACCAGGGGTTCCAGGACCTCGCTGCTCCTAAATAACTGCAAGCGTGGATTCTCGGTGGTGTCTCGGCTTCCTTCGCACTGCATGCAATGTGGGAGGTACGGAGATGGCATAGATGGGTTATGAAATCCTTCCAGCTGTCATGCCTCCAGATTCTATTATTGTCACCAAAGAAGGTTGTGGAGAGAGAGAAAAGGAAGATGAAGGGCCGAAGCAAGATGATCGTGCTCTAAGGAGAAAGCCTTGCTCTGTATCTATCATCCTGTACCTGAACCGGCATTGGTGACTTTTCTGTTATAAATAGAAATTTAAATATTTTAAATGCAAATAAGTAAGTTCTAAATCCACCTTTATAAAAAAAGGAAGAAGTAAGGTTGAGATTTGAGTAGAAAGTTACTAACTACAAAATTTTTATACACAAATGAATTTTGGGCTATATACTAGAATATTTGTATCACAAATACTCACATTTTAGTTATTAAATATTACCAACCCACTTGTGAGAAGGAAAAAGTGAAATTTGTAAATGCTGTTGTTGTTTCAGGTTTTTGAGACAGGGTCTCACTCTGTAGTTTAGGCTGACCCTGAACTCACTGTGTAGCCCAGGCTAGCCTCGAATTCATGGCAATCCTCCTGCCTTGGCCTCCCCAGTGCTGGAATTATGGGTGTGAACCACCACATCCGGCTTATAAATGCTGACTTTATACAAGAATTTGAGAATTATTTTTAATCCCATATGAGAAGTAGCCTTCACTTAGTGTCCAATAAAAATTATATTACCAATTTAAAAATTTAAAACAATATAATTAGGCTAAGCAGGTAATACTATTGTAGAGATACTGCATGAAATGCACAGGAAAGGCAGTTAAACTTTGCAATAGAAATAGTTCTATTTAAAAGTAATTGATGATCCTGGTCTGGTGGCACTTGCTTATAATCCCAGCATTTGGGAAGCTGAAGCAGGAGGATCTTTGCAATGCCAGCTTGGACTAAATAGTCCAAGGACACCCTGAATTACATGGCAAAACCCTATCTCAAAAAAGTGACAAAATCCTACATATTACAATTAATGTTAATTATAGTTTATTGTTTAATTTTGAAAAATACAACCTCAAACTCTGCTGTCAAGTGACCTTAACTTGAAGGTATTCATTTTATCAACCCAGTATACAGAGTAACCTTCCTGTTTTCCTTTCCCTAAACAAAGGAGCATAAATTATCTTTCACAAAATTTCTGTAAGTTTCTGTTGCTTGCATTGTGTCAGTTGCTTCCCTCAGAGATGTGTAAAGGAAAACAATCAACAAATATTAAAATAATAACCAGATCATTTAAATATTATCAGGTCATTTAAATATTAAATAGTATTATCAGGGCATTTAAATATTAAAAATCAGAGCACTTTTCACATATATTCTCAGTAATGGTCACATTTCCTAATTGACAGAATACAGAGTAAATTAAAAGCCAGGACTGGGAACTGGAAAAGAATATAAAACTTGTTAATGTTCCTCATCAGTTTTGTTCTTTCTAGAACACACATATGTGTACAAATATAGAGACAGATATATACTAAGTGGCCAAAGACTACATGGAAAAAGCCAAAAGTTACTCGCTCTCTCCACCAATAGAATAAAACTTGTTTGACTGATCACTACTCGCAACATTAGAAAAGTCCAGTAAAGCTGAGAGTCTTCGAAAGTGAAACAAAGATTCAAGATGCCCTCCCTACAACCAATATTGGTTGAATTTGCATTTCTTAAATGACCATTGACGTTGAACATTTTTTCATGTATTTATTGGCAATTTGTATTTTTCGTCTGAAAAGTATCTGTTCATTTCAGATGTCTATATTTTGACTAGGTCTTTAAATCAGAGGGTCTATTTTTTAAAATTCCATACTAATAATTTCTAAAAGATGAGGTACATTCCTACCTCTATTTTGTAAAATAGAAAGTGAATTTTTCATAGTTAGCAACATAAGAGGCCAAGGAAATGAGTCTCCCCCCAAGTGACCTGAGCAAAGTTTTACAGATTAAGAGTAAATACTCTCTGACTCAGTAGTGTTTTGTGAATAAATGAAGACATCTCACCATTTTTATTGGCTTCTTCTACTGACGACAAGGTAAACGGACTTGGAGGAGGTTTTGAAGTCAGCCCTGGACTTGCTAGTTGGTGATTCTTAATAAAATTAGCATGAGAATGAAATAATGCAGAAAAGTATTCCAGAGACCCGGAATGTACAGTGTTGAAAGACGTGAGCGGAATTTAGAAGAGCTTTGTCTTCTGTGAAAAGTGATTACAATAAGAGAACTAATTGCAAGACACTGGTCACATTTGGATAGGCAGTGAAGGAAATCTACTAAAGCAAATGTGAAAAGTTCTGTTCTATTATACTTGACAAAAAGAAATCATTATTCGAAATGTTTAAATAATAATTGGTCCTTATGGCTATATGATTTGAATATGTCCAGTCCAATTAGGACATTCTATGCTGAGAGGAAAAAAAAACTGGTTATGAAGCATAAAGAGATAACACTGTGTCCTAGTTACTTTCCTCATCTCCGGTACAGTACTGGACACCCACAAGTTAAAGACTGAGAAGTTCATTTTGGCTTGTGTTGTAGAGTTTCGGGCCTGGCCTGCTTGATGAGCTCCAAGTACAGCACCATGACAGAGGGGGTGGAAGAGGAGAGCTGGTGAGGAGGAGGCATAGTGAGAGGAAGCAGAGAGCAAAGAGAAAAGCTACGGAAGGAGAAAAACCCTTCTAGGCCATGCCCCCAATGGCCTCCTACTAGTGACCGGGACCCCGTCCCCACAGCACATCAGCCTACAGCCCCATAGCCCAGTCAGCTCCCAAAAGTGACACCGTAGAACCCCGAGGCTTTGGGGGATATTTGGATATGAAGCATAACATACTGTAACCTATAAGCAGTGCAGATAAGTGTATCATGACAACAGCAAGCTACAAGAAGTTAAAGTTTCTTTCATTTTTATTTGGAAGAAAAGGAAATTAGGAGTGAAGATAGTATTTCAGAGTTTCAGGAGCCTATATGTCATAAAGCTTAAGTGCAAATGAAGTGCAAATGAAGAAATGGCAGGAAGATTGGTGTAAACAGATGGTTCCATTGTAGCTTGTATGAAACAGACATATTTTTTCCTGTTCTTTTTGATGATTCTTGGCTTGTACTTGCATCATTGGAGTAATAAGAGCCACCTCTGTGTAGAGCCTTTACTTAGTAAAGTAGTTGTAATAAAGAAATGGAATGTTTCATCAGCTGAAAGCCAAAGAGATAGTGCTGATTACATGGAATGTATCTGTCATAAGGCTGAATTCTACACTTTTGTGTGTATATTCTAGCCTGAAATAGTCTCATTCCTCAGACTTTCAAACATTGTGGGTTCATCTTCGAAAAAATATATTTTATGGACTTCACATTAGTACACTTCACCTTAGTGTTTTGGGAAAAATGGCTTAAGCAACTGCATATAAGTAAAAGTCACTTATAACAAGGAAAAACTAATCAACAGAAAAAAAGTTAAGAGATGCACTCTGGACTGTTGTAACAGGATACATGAATTTCCTTCTTAGTTTGTGATAACTCTGAGAAATTGACTGGTATTTTTCCATATGCAGTTGTGATCAGTTTTTATTTTAGTAAGTCAGAATGTCTTGTAATAGAGGCCAACTGCAGACCAACCACACAGGATGTTACATATGCAGGGTGGACTGTAAGTGACTCTAGATGATTACTTTGATTAGCTTCTGATAAAACTTGGAAGTAGAGTATAAATCTCAGTAGCGCTTTATAAGGCCCAGAAGTCACCACACAGATGAGAAGACCAATTTGGAGATTTTCTTTAGGCCTAAACCAAGATTAGATGAGAGACAAGTCTTTGCCTTTCGATCTTTTCGCATTTGGTTGTTAATTAGGTAACTGCATGAGCTCTAAAATGTAACTCCTCAGTACTGTGCTCTTGGGACATCCAGGCAAGGGACTGGACATCAGCATCATAAGGCAGAATTTGGTATTCTGAGATAATCCTGGGTCACAAAATGGAAGACAGACATAATCAGATACATTCAGACTTACATGTGGCCAACTGCTGCTCTGTGAGCTACTTGCCACCATGCATAGAATGCAGCCTTAGTCAGTACAGCAGAGCCACTCCCATGTCTGTTTCACAAAAGAAGTTCAGTTGACTCCACCGCTTCATGGGAACCCGATAAGAGAGACAGATCATTGCAAAAGTGGTTTTTGAAGATCATTCTGAGGAAGTTACTTTTTAAAGAATTCTGTCCTAATAACAAACAAAGCAGTATCTTTCAGTGGAAAGAAAATTTTTTTCCCTTTTTTTCTCTGGGAAGGAGTTCTCCCGGTGGGAAAAAGAAATAGTAATTTCTAGTTCTCCAAGAATATAATTAAGAGGCTGAAGAGGTATCTGATCCTACCACTTTCCTTCCCCATCATAAACACAAAAACATCAAATGTACTAGAGTCATTATAACACTTCCACTCTACGAGAGCAAGTGCTCATCATCCTGAAGGATATAGCGTAGAGGACCTTGACATCAAATAAACTGGAGCCCAATATTTTCAATTAAAATTAACTGGTTAATGAATGTTTGTTTTGTTTTCATAACCTGGGTATTGTGAACAATACTGCAATGGATGTGGGAGTGCGATCTATCTTAGAGCTCCCCATCCCGGTTCTTTTGAATATAGAGCTAGAAGGGAGACTGCTGAATTATAATTTAGTTCTGTTTCCAATCATCTGAAGACCTTCAAAATATTTTTCACAGTGGCTATGCTGTTTTATTTATTCACCAGCCTTTAATGAAATACCAGTCAGCTTTTTAAAAATAAAAAAAACTCTGCCACACGCAGCACTGTGCATGGATGTGCACATACACTGGACGTGTATGGCATTATGCTAAGTGACTTGGCACAAATACCATGTGATTCTACTCAGAGGAAGCATCTTAATTTCAGTAGTTTCCAGGGGTTGGCATAGGGAGTGGGGATTATTTGGGGACATATACATTCAGTCGTGCTAACGAATAAATTGTTCAACATAATATATAACTGATGATACTGAAATCTACACTTCTATATTCATTGAGATTTTATGTTAATTATCTTTGCCACAGTAAAGAATAAAGTCATATGAAGACCTAATTTTTATACACAGTGAAATAGAAATGGAAGTAGGACCCTTAAGACAGAACTTCTAGGTGTATTTCTGCACCAAGAGTCAAATATGCTTATGCTCCTCTTTTGGATTTGGCTGAAAAGAAGCTCAGTTCAGCTTCCTAAGGACACAACTTGTCATGAGCATTTTTCATTCTGTCTTTTCCCTATTTTTGGTTGGTATTGTTCACTTTGTTTATGATTTTCTTAAATTGAGGTGTGTTTCAAATGTCACTTACATGCCACAAAATGTACAAACCTTTCAAGAAAACAACCCTTTCTAAAGTATGTCTCTTGTTATTGAAGCTGAGCTATTTAATTATGCTTTGGATAGTAAAGTAAAGGTAGACACAGATCAATAGAAAAAGTGTTCACTGTCTGGCCTGGATGGTGAAACAGAGTCCCTCTCGTACTCTGTTGGGCATATTTCTGTGTCTTAGGCTCACAGAGCACCAGAGTGAATATAGCTTTATTACAACCTAGAGTAGCAAAACCAAAATTACACTATGTATGCTTATGCATTTATCCAGGATCTTATGTGTAATATAAAAACGTAAGAATGATTCACATGTTGATTTAGGGAAGAGTGATATAAATTGTGCTCTGTATCAGGAGTCTGCAAACTTTTTCTTTGAAGCACTGGACAGTAAATACTTTCACTTTTGCAGCCCATACCTTCTTTGTCAAAGCCACTCAGCCGTGCCGTGGTGACGTGACTGTCACCAGAAAACAGGCAAATGAATGCGTCTGAGTCTCAATAAAACTTTATTGATGAACACCGAGATTTGAATTCCATCTCATTTTCACATGTCAGCCATTTAAAAATTTAAGAACCATTTTCAGCTCTCAAGCTGTGTAAATACATGAGGCTAGATTTACTGAAATGCACCAGACTCTGTCCCTGAAGACCCTAGATGGGACACTGAGTCCTCATCTGCGTTGACACCCTACAGGGCAAAGCCTGTGCTCTGTCCTTTGGTGCGGACCACCATAGCCTTTCCTTTTTAAATAGGAGAATATTCCCGCCATGTTTGTGCCCTGCACTTTTTGTATGTATCTCCATTTTGATTCCATGGCAGAATCCTAAAAAAAAGGATTTTTTAAAACACTCTAAAGAAACAGACACAAGCCTGCTTCCAGACAGAGAAATAGAAATACTCATACCTCTCTACAAATATGCTATTTTCTCTCCTCTGTGTTAAATTTAAGCATAGATAAGGGCAGTTTTAAATCATATACTCCAAAAAATAGATGCTTAAAATGGAAAATAATTCCCTTTTAGATAGAGTAATTCAGTGAAAGATTCAAAACCAGACTCCAAATACTCAAACCTCTCCTTCAAGTGCCCCCTCTTTGTTTTCTGATTCTCACAGTGTTTTAGAGAAATTTGTCATGGTATACAGGTACAGTATCCCCAGCGCTGCAATCTTCTGTTATGAGAAACAGCAAAATGATCTGAGAAGTGGGTGTAAGCGAACAACCTCCGAAATTCACTGCCAAGACAATAGAGCATCCTCACTTCTGAATAAGAGAAACACAAGACACAAAATTAAATATGCAAGAGACAGATACAGAGTACCAGGAAATGCTGGTATTGTTTTCTCTTTGCTTGACACTAGTTTTGAATTACAGTGAATTACACTACAATAAAAAGTTAATTTTTCTTTGTTTAAATGTTTATGCTTCAAATGCATGTATTGAAATAGGTGCTTATTTTTGTCTTTATACTAAAATGTTTCCGGCTCAATAATTTGCTTTCATAGATTGCTACATTTTGGTTATAGAGAATGAGACGAATGTCAGCATCTGTGTAATTTAGACCTAATATTTACTTGAAAATATATACAGTGAAGCCTAGTCATAAAATTTATGATGCAGATTGGCCTTCATTTTATTTTTGGATCAATATTCTGGTTCAGTAATTATGATTTATATGCAAACTTAGATATAAATCACCACTTTGTCTTTCCTGTAACGCAACATTGATAATATACTTGAACTTGCAGTAATGTGCTTCTTTGGGGCTGAGATTATGTATACATCTAGTTTTTTTTTTTTTTATAGCCCCATTTCTCCCGTCTTTTAAAGAGAAAACATATGACCTAGTGAAGAGGCAAATGAAGTAAGGGCAACTTCTAAAATGATGATTCTTGACTAAAGTGCCTAAATTTTCTATCTTGAGAATGTTCTCCATTAAGTAATTTTCCAGAAGATCCTTCAAAACAGTGACAGATTTCTACATCCTGACTGGGAAGTAGGAGTGCTTAGACAGCCTACTACATGTGTCTTCACCCTTTTTACCATCTGCAGAGAGTCCATAGAACTTCAGGTCAAGTCAGTGATGCATCTGGGCCTTTCATGAACTGCCAGGCACTGTCTACATGATTCTTTGCTGCATGATTCTAGTATTAGAAAATGTTGGAGTATTTCAATAATACTTATTTTTAAATGCAAATATTAGTTTATTTTGAGCATTAGGCACTTAGTAAATAAGTATGTATTCCGGCACTTGTTTATGAAGGGCTCGTATTTGTTGCAAAGACAGGCATACAGAAAAATAGAGAATAGCTTTTCAGTTTGCTCTTGTTTTTTAAACAAAAGCACACATAGATCTGGTCCTGTTGCTTTATCATGTAACACTGTAAAGAAAGGGATCCAAAAATCACTCCATGAGAGGTCCTGACACTCATGTATCACTGACTGGGTGGCATCAGGACACCCTGTAGGCTGTGACCCTCTCATACCATGGAGACAATTAGGAGCCTGAGAAGTCACTACTGGTCAGGCAGGAGAAAGACAAGAACTCAAAGTTCTGAGACCAAGAGTGGAGAAAGGTTTCAGGGAGAAGCTTCTTGAAAGGAAGCAGCACCTTAGTAACAAGCACAGTCCTTTAGTAAAAAGCAATCTCACTCCAGACTCCCAGGATCCCTGCAAAGAACCCATCCATTCTAGGATTAACAAGTAAAGAAGTATTATCCAAGAAGCGAGTGTCTTGCTGTTTGGGACTGCTGACTTCCAGCACTGTGTGGCAAGAAGTACAATGTAGAGGGGGAATTGGACTTTTCTGTTCTTTGCAAACCACAGGGCCTGGGGGAAGCTTCACCCCTCACAGGGGATTCCACTCTGTGTGGCTGCCTGGGCTGTATTCATTACAGTGAAATTCCTGAAGGAGGAAGCTCAATTTTCTGTTAAGTGGTTGTAATGTGTGTGAACTTAGATTTTCTTGGCAACCCACTGTTTTACACACCAAAGTACACTCTGCCCCTGAGGAACAGACAAATTCCTATTCATTTACTCAAAGCAAAAGTAAACCTCTCCAAGTCTGCTAAAAACAGCTGTACACACACACACACACACACACACACACAGAAGGAAAGAAACATAAAATGGAAATATCTAGTAGAAACATGTAAGATTATGTCATCTCTTATGCAACTGATTCTATTAATCTCAAAGAAGCAAAGTGCCAATATTTATATATTTTCAACTTCAGTCTACCGACACATTACCATTTTGTTGGGGACTCCTGCAGTAAGTCTCCAGTCCCACCTGCCCAGTAGATGATGCAGACCTCAGGAAAAATACACAAAGAGATAGAACTAAGAGAGAAAGTAGGTGCCAGGTTGACCAAAGCCAGTTCAACCAGCGAAAGCGCTGGCCAGCCTCAGACACTGATCTTTGTTGTCAGTCGACTGTGGTAAGCTATGTGCAGTGTCTATGGAAATTAACATAAGCAAGGCTTATAAAGGACAAGACAAAGCATTCTCAAAGGAGCAACAGAATAGACAAAATGTATGGCTGTACTTAGAACACTGTCCTTCTAGTCAGAAGCTTTTAGTTGTAGCAGTGGAATTTGGATCCAAGTTACTCTGACTTCTGCAGATAGGCTTTGGCCAGACTCACTTCTCAAACAAGGGAACTATAAGGTTGACTTTACAGCTTGCTTTGGGCATAATCAGTATTAACCATCCTCTGCAATCTTTTATATTTTTCTGTTAATTTTTTGTGTTCTCCTCTAGTTTATTTTTCTATTCATATTAATAGATGGAAGGAAGGAGATTTTAATCCTTCTATTATTCACCTTAACACCATATGCCTCTGTTTTATGATTAACAGTTGTAATTTGTATGGTAATTGATGTACTGCTTAGATTAAAGTTTTTGTCTCTTGTTAGATAAGCTAATGAGGGAAGGGCTCATTCTCTCTGCGTCACAGGAGAGATTTCATCAAACTCGTTTTTACTTCCAGAGAACTTAGCAAATTGGAAGTGATTAAATATTTCTAAATGGATAATGATGAAAGGATGAAAGGAAGAAAAGAAGGATAGAAAGAGATAATGTGGAAAAGAAGGAATAAGCTTCCGGTGCATCATTTTTAGAAGTCTAGTGGATTATATTTTATATATCCTACCTCAATTAACCTTTACAAGAAACACCTGATTACCATTCCTATTTTTTTAAAAAAAACACACACTCGGGGCCAGGGATTTAGCACAAGCAGTACTGCACCTACCATGGAAGCATAAGGGCCTGAATTCAATTTCTGATACTGCAATAAATAAATAAGTAAATAAAATGCACTTAAAGGCTAAAGTCACACAGCTGGAAAGTAATAAAAGAATTAGTATTCTACCTTTATAACACATCTGTCTCTTTGATTTCTAACATATTATGGCAGTATCTCATCTCATGCAGTGGGAGAAAGAGTAAGGCAGAGATTACAGGGAAAATTTAAATATTCAGAAATAATCTTTCTTTTCTACAGTGTAGAAGTTGAATTCCAAACCAACTCTTGGTAGTTCATGTTGGTGACTGATTCATGAAACCTGTTGGTGTCTCCAGCTTGCTGCATTTATAATCCACATTCCAGCACTCCGAGGAACTCTGACCTTTCCTGTCTACACACTTTGTTGGCTTAAGTCCATCCCAGCTTGATAGTTTAGAAAATAGCCCATTGTGTTTGATGTCTGTATTCAAGTATAAGTAGTCTGTACAAAATATTCTATATGGATTGTGCAGTCTGCTACCTGGGCCTAATTAACAGGTTCAATCCATAAATACTTGATTGTGAGTTGGAAATTCTTTCTTCTGTTGAGAAGAGCTACATAGAGACATAAGTTATAGAACTGTTTCTTCCTATGTGAGCCAAGATATGTAAAATGATGAGTCCAAACTAAGCCCCTTGCTTTTGTAGGGGATTTATAGGTTTGTTTGTTTTTTTGTTTTCTTGTTTTTTTTCCAAAATACTGTTGCAGAAGTCAATGATCTAGGAGAATTACTGTAATTTTATTTGATGCATACAGTGCTCTGAGTCATTTACCCTTGTCCTTTAGTAATTAATGACTGAAAAGTTAGTTCTCAGTACTGAGCATGCTCAGAAGTTAGGTGACTGTCATGGAGCCTAGAATACCACCATCCTCTAAACTCACCACCTGCCTGTACAGTTACCCAGCCCAACTATGTTTTGTTCTATTTTTCTACATTTGCTTAAGATTTTATGTTGGGCTTAAACACTAGTACACATGTCATTTCTCCCAAAACCTATTTGAACTTGAAGGTGCAATTTAAATATGACCCCCCTTCCACTGTGGCACATTAGGTCATACACACACACACACACACACACACACACTTATTTTAACAATTAATGAAGACCTAATTGATGACTGAATCCTCACTCTCCAACAAAGTTTTCAAGTACCTAACCTTAGGAATTTCATCAGTTTTTATCCTGTCATCGAGTATGTACTTCATGATGTTGATTGTACAACAAAACATGGCTTTATTGTATAATAATCAAACTGGGAATATAGATCAATACAAACAATCTACATTTGTATCTGTTATACATCTATCCCAGCAGGGTGTTTCTGTTTTTTTTTTTTTTTTTCCTTTACTGATCAGCTTTAATTTTAAGAAAAAACAACCATATGAAGAAAAAGTGTGTTTTTCTTTAATTATAAAAAGGATAATCGGTAATGAAACACATGGATAAAGTTAATGTTTTGTGTTTTTCTCTATTGATGAGACTGTGAGATTTATTTCTTTACATCAGACATATTTTGGTAAGAAAGCCAATGAAGTATCACATAATCTGTAATCTGCATACTATCTTTTGCCTTTGAAAAGGGAGAGCAGTTAGGTCAAATTTAAATTAGCATATTTTAAAATAATACCTAAATGTATGCACTTTCTAGCAAGATTATGCCGAATAAAATGAGGAGACAAAAATACACATGAGAAAGTAGCACTTTTTTTAATGATGATAATGGTGATGATGACAATAGAAATAGAAATTCCATTGTCTTCTATCCACAGCTTTCCATTTCCCCCCTTCCACTTTAAAACCCTTGCTTCATTTACTTTTAGCCAAGTTTTCGATAAGACTTATCAGAACACATATAAAGTATCTCAAAATAAAAGTGCACTGAGTAGTTTATAGAAGGACATTGATTGACCACAGTACCAAGAGTTGATTTCAAAAAGAGGTATAAAATGAAATGCCAAAATAAATCAAAGAGCCAACTAATCCTCATACAAGGGGCACCACAGACTCAACTTCCACAGCACGCCAATCCTTTTATTTAATAGTCTCAATGGAAACCACTTCTGGGAGCATCAAACAAGGCAACGAGCCAGAAATGTCATTATCCTGAACAACATCTCTGTTGTGCACAACTACCTCACTCAAACCATAATCTGTTTTTTACAAAGTCAGTTTTATTGTTCGTGGGTGCCCCAATGTGATGGTGATTTCCATACAGGTTTTGATCGGTTTTTGTTGATGATGGGTAAAAAGAAATTATTTCAGTATGTGAAAATATTGTACTGTTATTTTCTCAGCAGAAAAATAATTTTGGTTGAACTAATGGCTAAACTAGCTTTTTGTTAAGTGTCTTGGGCCACATTTAATTTAGGCATACCCACTGCTAATCAGAAGTATCTTGAAGAGATCTCACCGATCACATAGCCCAATAATGGAAGTATTTGGGGACCTCTTTAGGTTGTCCAACTTATGAAACTATATGGGCTGAACTGAAACACTAAATTACATTTCTTAGTAAGTAAAATGCTCATAGGTTATCAAGAAAATGAAATCATCTTTATATTTTAAGAATACAGAGCTATGTTTATTTATAAATATTTTTTAAATCCTGAGAGCACTTTATTTTGCACCACTGAACTAATAAAAATCATGATTTTTCATGCAAGAGGTTTAGAGAAACTCCACCTTTTCTAAGGATGGAGAATTATATTTTCATTCTGATTACAGTATGGTTTATGCCTTTTTACCTTTCAAATGTAGTTACTATGGAGAGGGTAAGTAATCAAAGATAACTTTTTATGCTGCAACCCATAGTTCTTGCATTACTCAACTAAGCATTTTTCCAGTGTTGTTTTCTTAATTGCCAATCTCTCAAAAGTTAATATTTTTTCTGCCTCTATAGATGGTTAAAAGAATTCCCTTTTAGATGTGGCTAGGAGTGTGAGGAAATTTTTTTGTTATAATTATTTGTTTTGGAAACTAAAGTAGAGCTTGAGGATAGTTTTAAAATACCAAAATACACATAAAAAGAGTCCCTAGTCTGATATGCTAAACAGGATTTAACAACTTTTGCAGTGTATAAGTTTTGTTATATACTTTAATATGAAAATCATGTGTGTGGTGATATACAGATTATTCTTTAGGGAAATTTCATAAAATCATAAGACCATGTAAAGTGCAAGAAAGTAAAACAGCACTATATTTTCCCCACCAGAACAATTGCAAGAGAATGAAAAGTAGAAGCTAAGGAGCTAATGAGAGGATAATGTTAAGAACAATAATTAACAAAGCTTGACAAATAGCTAACATGGAAATAGAATGTCACTAAACAGTAAAATAAGTAGGGATTGGGGTAGAAGAAATATTGTTAATGTCATTTAGCAACTATTCTCAAATTTACTGGATATTTTAGAAAGATTTTTATTGCTCACCTACTTGTGGTCATGGATTTCTAAATATCTTTATATGATTTTTTTTTAATACTGCCAGGAGCTCGGCATGATGGTTTATGCCTATAATTCCAGCATGCTCAGAACCTGAGGAAGGAAGATTGCAAGTTACAGTTCAGCCTGGGTAACTTAGCAATTTCCATAGCAAAATCCTGTATCAAAACAAGAAAATTAAAAATAGCTGGGATGTAGATCAGTGTGAATGCCCTGGGGTCAAACTCCAGTATGTAAAATTAATTATTATTATTGGTGGTGGTGGTGTTTACATATTATTATTTAGCATAGCATACCCATAGCAATCATATTTCAGAAAAAGGTATTTTGGTATATAAATTTATTCTTGTTAATAAATTTGGAGCCACTTTTTCTACCCCAGAAGAACTACAGCAAAAATTTTAAGTTTCATAGTGGAGTGAAACTACTGAGCTCTTCTCCTGGCTAATGATAAGATTCTGGGCAATTTGCTGCAGCCCTGTGGCATAGTTTTGCAATCTGTAAAATAGAAATAATAGTATGGTGTGTTTCCTAAGGTGGTTATGAGAATCAAATGTGAACATACATGTACAACATAAGAAACCATCTCTGCCTACAATGTGGCCTCATTCTTTGCCACCTACTCACGATTGCTATGAGTCTGGCTCTCTAACCATGGTTATGCTGTGAGTGGTATACATATGGTTGGTATTAGACTCTGACGAGAACTTTTCCATTCCCACCACACAAACAAATGTGTTATTTTGGTTCAAGAAATATGAAAACAAGAAAATAAAACTATGATCTTCTAAAAGAATTTCATGTAAATCTTTAAAATGAATAGGAATTTAAATTATAAAAAGGGCTAGTTGAAAAGGAAGATAATTAAAAGTCTAGCAAATGAAACATTAGATAAATTGGGTTGGGGATTTAGTTCAGTGGCACCATATCTGTTTCGCAAGTGCAAGGTCCTGAGTTAGATCCCTAGTACTGCCAAAAAGAGAGAGAGAGAGAAATTGTATAAATCAATAATTAGTGTAACTAAACAGTGACTATTTGCAAAAGTTAAGGAAATACTCATCTCTTTGGAAGAATTTCTGAAGTTTCTCATTTGCATGACACAGATGGATCTGAAAGACGTGGAGATTTAAAAAAACAAAACAAAACCAGGGACTCTGCTCAAAAAGGAGCAACAGTAGAGTGAATGTATCCATAAATAAACTAATGATGTCCACATAATTGGCAACTATGAAGCACAAGTAGGACTTCAGTGGTCAAAGGGACAAAGAAGAGAAGCACAGAAGAAAAAAGGTCCATGATCAAAATGAAACCTGTTATTACTCTTAAAGAATAAATGAGTTTTGGGCCGGGGATATAGCTCAGTGGTTCCGGTGCCTGTCTTGCAAGCGCAAGGGCCCGGGTTCGATCCCCGGTAACCACATACAATACTGGGCGTGGAGACTCACCCCAGTAGCAACCAGTACCACATACCACAGTGCTGGGCGTGGTGGCTCACGCCTGTAATCCCAGCACTCGGGAGGCAGAGGCAGGAGGATTGCTGTGATGTGAGTTGGAGGCTGAGCTCAGGGCCAGCCTGAACCACAAAGCAAGACCCTATCTCAAAAAAACCTTAAAAAAAAAAAGAATAAATGAGTTTTCTAAGCCAAAGAGAGAAAGAAAATGGTGGTGCCTCACCCCAAAGAGGGATGACTCCTCGAGGAGGAGGAAGCAGCAGTTTCTTGTCTGAGGCAGATGTGTTCAACTTTAGACCAATGGGAGTTTGTAAATGACTGTGGAAACACAACTCTGAACTCAGGAACTAAAATGCAAGTATGAGCCATCAGAAAATACATGATATGTGAGGTCTTGATAAGAAGGTGAGGGAAAGACACTAGCAAGATAGAAAACCACTGAAAACAATATCTTAGGCATGGAAGAAGACACTCTTTAATGAGAAAAAGGCTAGACACTAAGACAACAGAGCCGGGACAAGAAGATTCACAAAAGCTGATATTTAAGAGAGCTTTTGGGCTGATGTTGAAAGTTGGAGCATAGGGGAAAGCCATGGAATAGCCAAAACAAATTAGAAAAGAAAACCCTCGTGGTGGTTAGGATACAAACTGGATCAGGCTAATCCCTTATGAATTTGATCTTTAGATTTTAAAAAATGGAAGGAAAAATTAGATGAATTTTAAGTGACAAAATCTGCAGAGGTTTATAATGGAAATATTTTGATTATATGGATTTATTGCTAAAATGTGGCAGTAGAAAGAAAGGAGCTAATTCATGTAACATTAAATATACTTTAAAAAGGAACACTTGTAAAATTATCTCTCTGCGTACTCTTTGCCCTAAATAGCACTGGTTTGTGTTGAATCATTTGTGGGACATTTCTTCAACTGAGCTGAGCCATGGCCTGTTTAGTTCTCACAGCTACACTTTCATCATTGTGGCATTCTACAAGACGATGATGAAATAAAAAGGCTATTCACAGTTTTTCTTCATTTACATCAATATCCTATGTAGATAAAATGATACAATCATGGCATACATACTAATTAACATATTATGGCCCAAATCAACATGTAAACTTTGAGCACTTAAAAAAATTTAAAAACAGATAAAGTTAACACAGAAATTTTAATCATCTTGGCAACAAATGTTGAGATCAAGTTCTGTGGGTGTAATACAAGCTGTCCTTAGAAAGTTAAGATTCATTTCTTCAATAAATATTTATTGAATGCAGACAGTACGTAGGTGTCTAAAGAGTTATGTAGGGGAAGACAAGAGCTAATAAGCACAAGGTTCAAAGCCTTCTCTGAAGTCCATTATTCTGTGTATGAAAGTTATTTGGAGCCATGTAATTCAAACAAAATAGAAATAAAGAGTAGAACCCAACAGCATATTTCACAGATCTAGAGAAAAAAATTCAAACTTTCATCTGGAACCACAAAAGACCTAGAATAGCCAAAGCAATTCTAAGCAACAGGGACATGGTGGGGGGTATCACAACTCCGAACCTGAAACTATACTATAAAGCTACTGTGATAAAAACTGCGTGGTACTGGCAAAGTAACAGACCCGAGGATC
>PVIR01002372.1:0-103760 GCA_004026965.1 Petromus typicus
TTTTTTTTTTTTTTAGGAGAAAGACATTTCATTCGAAGGTGAGTCTTATGTAAAACAATATCACAAAATCTATACCAAGATGTTGCCAGTATAAAAGATGAAGAATAAGGAAGAAAGGGAAGTAAAGTAAATTTTATCAAAGATATTTGCCATGGAAATTATGACTAAACTATGTTTTATGTATAGCTTAAAATGGCTAATGGAGCAAATGATTTCTGTGGATCTTGATCCCAAGGCAGAAAACAAGGGAAAGCAGACCGAGGTACAAAAGCAAATGAACTAGGAGCTGAAATAATTATGGAAAAAAATGAAACAATCAGAAATGAAGATCTTATTAGAAGCAGTAGAAAGGAGAATGTTCATTTCTGAAGGCATGACGCTGGGCATTGACTTCAAAATTTGATGAAATGCAAATGAAGCAAAAGTTCTAAATGACTAAAGAAGTGAAAGATATAGACAAGGAGGATACTAAACATATAGACAGTGTCTTTCAGGGATAGAACAGAGAAGTTATTATGAAAAATAATAATTTAATAAAATTTCACAGAAGTACTGACAAGCCATAGGCATCAAAAAGTGAAGAAATTACTATAAAGTGCCTGTTAGTTATATGGGAGTGTGATCACATATGTGACCAAATCTAAAATAAATACATGGGAATTATAATAACAATGCATTGTTAAATGTATCAACCTCATCAATACAGAGATGACCACATTTGGAGAAAGCAGAGAGGAAATGGAGAGGTAGTATCAGTATGTTATCTGATATTTTGTAACCAGGGATTAGAAGACGTCATTAGGGCTAATAAATCATGTGATCAAGGCATTAGTATATTTGAAGGTAAAAGAATAGGCAAAAAGCCATAATGAACTAAACACGATGGTGAAGTGGAGGAACTGGAGAAGAGGGAAATGGAGATCTATTAAATCTTTATTGCTCATAATAGGTAGTCAGCAGGTGTCACCTGAAGTAGCAGTGGATTAAGGGTACTATATATAATACAGCATTTACGAAGATAACCACTGGGAAAAACACTCAGTTCATTAGAGGAAACTCAAAGACTCATGAGAAAGCACAGAGCACAGGCATATTAAATACGGGTTTTTCTAAAGGTCTTCAAGAAGAATAAGAACAAAGCATACATACATTTCTTTACCCTCTGGATGAAATCTCCCATTCTGGCAGTCCAGATAGAAAACTAGAGTTTGTAGGGATAGATCTTCTTCTACTTAAAAAAAATAAATAGTGTTTATTGGTACAGTTTAGATATATATTATGATCACATTTCTCATTGGATATTTGTACCTGTACATAATATATCTTGGTCCTCATTTCTTCCCATTCCCCTGCTCTTCCTTCAACCCCCAAACCTTATATACTCAGACTTTGTTTCCATTAAGTTTTTTACCATTATTTTTTTACTTCTTTGCTTTACACTACCTACACCCAGTTACTATTTCCCTTTGAAAATTTTCTTCCTAATTCACAATACCTATCTTACATTTTGGACCTCATTTGCACCTTTACTTTATCACACTAGAGAAGCAATAAATTGCATATTTACACATCTGTGTGCTATTTATTTCACTTATAAGTATGACTTTAGTATGCATCTATTTAATTACAAATGTCTGTAATTTATAATTCTTTATGACTGAGTAATATATATATATAATATATATACATATATTATATATATTATATATATATATTGCTGTCTATGTTGCTTTTAATTCTCCCTTGAATATACACAGCAGGGAAATAGCTAAGGGAAATGAAACATTTAACCTAATCTTTCAATATATATATTTTTTTTGAGACAGGATCTCACTTTGTAGTTTAGGCTAGACCTGAATTCAGTTTTGAACTCACAGCAATCCTCCTGCCTCTGCCTCCCAAGTGCTGGGATTACAGGTGTGAGCCATCACACCCAGCACTGTGGTGTGTGGCATTGATTGCTGCAGGGTGTGAGTCACCACACCCAGCATTGTTGTATGTGGTTACTAGGGATCAAACCCGGAACACTGCACTTAAAAGGCAGGTGCTGGAACCACTGAGATAAATCCCCAGCCCATCTAATTCTAGATTTTTAAAAAATGAAATCTTTATTGGTACATTACATATACACATAATGACTGCACTCAAAAATGAGAATTTGTACCATTATATGACACAACTTAGTTCTCATTTTTTCCCATAGCCCTACCCACCCTATCTCCCCTACCCCCTATATACATAAACTTTGTTTCCTTTCTTTTTTTGTCATAATCTCATTATTTTTCCCCTTCACCCTATTTTGCTTTGAGTATTTTCTATTTTACAATATATAACATACATTCTAGAACTCATTTACATCTTCATTTTCTCATACCAGAGAAAAGATGTCATATTTACCTATCTGTGACCTATTTATTTCACTTATGAGGATGTCCTCAAGGTATGTGCATTTAAGTATAAATGATTCAAACTTATCACTTTTAATGGCAGAGTCATACTCCATTCTGTAGAAGAACCACAGCTTTTTTATCCAGTCTCCAGTTGATGGACACTTGGGTTGTTTCCAAGATGTAGCAATCACAAACTGAGCTGCTATAAACCTGGGTGCACATATGGCACTGCGATATGACTCTTAATTTTTTTGTGTATATGCCTAGCAGGGTGATGGCTGGGTCAAATAGGATCTTGAATCCTAACTTTTTGAGAAATCTCCAAACTGATCTCCACAGGGGTTGTACGAGTCTACAGTCCCACCAACAGTGGAGAAGCGTTCCTTCTTCTTCGAAGCTTCACCAACATTTGTTGCTGGCTAATTCTAACATGGCAGCCATTCCTTGTCGAGTGAGATGAAATCTCAGTGTTTTTATCTGCATCTCTCGAATGACCAGTGATGTTGAACATTTTTCCATATGTTTCTTTGCTGCTTTAACTTCATCTGAAAAATGTCTGCTCATATAAGATGTCCACTTTTGAATGGAGCCTTTAAATTGTGTGTGTGTGGGGGGTGATTTTTAAAGTTCTTTATATATTCTAGATAGTAGATCTTTGTCTGAGGAACAGCTGGTAATTATTTTCTCACACTCTAGGCTGTCTTTTGACTCCACTGGTATTTTCTCTGCGCAGAAGTTTTAGTAAGATGAGATTTCAGTTGTTGATTCTGCTAGTTCCTGGGCTACTGAAGTTTTGTTCATAAAGTTTGTCCCTACACCAATGTCTCCAAGAGTTGTATCTAACCTGTCTTCCAGCAGATTTGATGTTTCTGTTTTAATATTTAGATATTTATACATGCAATGTACCAATAAAGATAAAAAATTATATATTTAATTCACTTTGATTTCAGTTTAGTTCCAGGTGAAAGACAGGTCTAGTTTTAATCTTTGGCTGGTTGAAAACCAGTTTTTCCTCCAAGGCTATCTATCTTAAAAACCATTAAGAGAGGGATTCCACTTAGAACAGGTTCAACCCACATGGGCTGCACACACCCTTGAGTAGCAGGTAATGCACCTCCAGTTCAACAAAATTTAAACTTTTAACATTAATATGTGATTTTTGGCAACATTTTCCATAATTCTGCTGTGCAGTGTTCAGGGTAGGCTTGTCGGGGAAAACAAAATACTGATAGGAGAGGGCCCAGTGCAGTGCCACCTCTGCCTCCCATGTTCACCATGCTATGTCAGCTGGATGGGAGCTCTCATGCATGAGACACAAGTGACTTTTGGAGCACAAGTTTTAACAATATCCTGCATTTGGCACATCGGCTAAACAAAGTCCTATGAGCACTAAATAATATGCAGCCTTGCTTCCCATGCTAACACAGAAATTTGAGAATAGCTTTCAAGATTTCAAAAAAATTATCAGTTTTTAGTATATTTCAGACCCCATGTTCTGTCAACACAAATACATTACTTGCACATTTTCAATTTGAATGTACAGAGTTATAATGTGACATTCACATCAAAGAAAAATTCCCATCTTATCTCTTCACCAGACTTTTATAAAATATATTTTCCCAGAGGAAAATCCCCCTTGCTTCACAGTCATGCCTAATTCACATCATTGCTTTGTTGTATCCTGTACGTGGAGCATTATTTTCAAAGATAAAGCACACCAAATAAAACTAGGTCAAAAATGTCTGGCGAGTGTCTTGAGAACTCACTAAGAGCTGCAGTTATTTCCATTGAACAAGACATTCGTGTAGCAGTTTTATAAAAACAAGATCCAATATTCTACAGATTTTATGTTGATGCTGTTGTCTTTTCCTAATATCATAATAAAATATTTTGAAAAAGGAAGTTTTGTTACTAATATACATTAACTTTTCATATACATACTACATATATTACTGTATAGTTTTATGTGGTTTAAGATAATTCTTTTGGCCATCAAATTTTGACATATGATGTAGATTGTAAGAGGAAAAGATAGTCTTCAAAAATGATATGGCTACTGGATTGGGGATGTAGCTCAGAGGAATCATGCCTGCCTGGCAAGGTCAAGATCCTGAGTTTGAATCCTGGTACTGGAAAAAAGGTTATGGCTGACCAAAGAAAAGTTTGACAGGGAGAAATTACCTGTAAAATTTTATACGTTGAATTGTATGCTAAAATATATGTTTGAGCCTTGTGATTATTAAAATTTTGATATGCCAACTTGATTTGAGTAAGGAACACCTAGCAGATTAGTAAAATTATGAGTGTGCCTGTGGGATGTTAATGTTGCCAGCAAAGTGAGGTGGGGTGGGAGACCCACTCCACATAAAGGTAGGACAAACTAATAGGCTTGTGGCCAGGATGGAATAAAAAGGGAGAGAAAAAAGAAGTCTCCCCTTTAGAAGACCTCTGATCTTTGCCACTGCCTTTCAATATTTTTTTGGCCTTCAACACAAAGTATTCAGCCTTCCAACATAGATTCCTGGGCCTTCCAACTCAGACTCAACCTGGGGACTACAGTGATATTCCAAGCCTTCAACATTTGACTGTAATGGCTCCTGTGGCTCTCTAGCATGGAGGCAGCCATTTTGGGTTCTTCTGCCTTGATCACATGGGTGGCCATTGTGAATCTTCTTCTTCCGATCCTGTAGAGCTATCTAGTCCATCCCTTTCTACACTTAAACATGCATTTTGTAAGGATTCTAGTCCTCTACAAAACCCTGGATAATACAGCCCATAACTGTCAATATCTCTGAATACGCCCTTTTTTGGGAATGGAGGTTGTTACAGAAGTAATTAACTGAATTAAGACAAAGTAATACTGGTCTATATTGAGCTCATGATAAAACATGAAATTTAGCCAAGGACACAAAGGGGGGAATACTATGTAAAGACAAGGGTACACAAAGAAAATATCATGTATAACGGAAGCAGAGATTGTAGTCATTTGTCTACACACCAAGAAACGTGGAGGATTGATGCCAGCACCAGATGCCAGAGAGGGAGGGTTGAAGGTAGATTCTTCTCTACTAGTTTCAGAGGAGTGTGGCCCTGATGGTGCTTTCTTTTCTTCAGAAGAGTGAAACTACAGGTTTTTTGTTGTTGTTGTTTTCTGCCATCCTGTTTGTGGAACTCTGTTATCCCGGGAACCTGACACAGACAGGGAGCCATGAGATGTGAACCCCAGTGATTTTCAATATGCTGTCACTGTCACATGCTGCAGTGTACTATGAATGAAAGAGGAAGGGAAAGCAGGAGTTGATAAGGTTTGTAGACAAAGGGCAGCTCGCCACATGGGAGGATGTCAAGTATGCCTCAGAGTGTGAAATGGGAGGTTGAAGGAATCAGGAGAACAGGAGACAACTGGGAATACTGAGACACTTCAGGGTGGGCCCAGGCATCCTGCTGCGTGTAGTATGAACACTTGAGGAGTTTAACTGGATACCAAATAAAGAACAACCTTTCAAAAATCCAGAGTGCTAGAAAACATTTGTTTGTACATTTTTTTTAATTCAAAGCAGTGTGTTTCAGAGATTTAGTAAAAAACAAATCATAAGAAATTCCAGTGGAAGGTTAGGAATAGGTTTCTTCCATGGAAAAGCAAGAAGGAAAATATTTCTTGTTTCTTGAAAAGGAAAATAATGGGACTAAGACAGATCATCTAAGGGAGACTAAAGAAATTGAGCTCCTCAGAATGATGATGTGGAATTCCAACCTAGCAACCCCATCTCTGCTGGATCGAGGGTGGAGTCAGTGAGAACGAATTTGATTCTCTGTACAGAGTCATAGCCTTGTGCCTCAAGGTTGACCCATGAGTGTGATTTCTTTCAGAAATATTGTAGAAATGATTAGAAATAATTATTGAAAAACCAGCCATTGAGGACTTTTCTTGAAACCCTAGTGGTTCAATGGCCAAAAGAAAAGGCTAATTCATCTTTGTGATGTGACATGAGCATGAGCTGACACTGCTATCTGTGTACGTCTGTGTTTGGGGGAGGCTGGGCAGGTTTCATGACCACTGTTCAGAAAACCTAGGTTTCAGGCATATCTGGTACATCTTTGACTTTGAATAAATTGCATTAAGTTCAAAATCTTGATTTTTCTATCCTTAAAATGGGCTTCTATTTGAACTATCAGTTCCTTAGAACTGAGAAATATGTCACATGTGAAAGTGTTGCAAGTTTTGTACATTTACATCCAATTTCCCTTGGGAAACACTTTTAGATTGTTCTGCCTGAAGAATTAAAATTTTATTAATTTCAGTTAATTCTTGGTTTTGTATTACCATACATCAGTGCACTATAAAGGGGAAAGATTCAAATTTTAAATGGAATCTACAATGGGTTGTGGTTTTTTGCACCTGTGCAAATAAGAAACATTTTTTTTTCACAACCCAAGCACACCTTTAGCCTTTTAAAAAACAAATGCAGCTGAATGGCACTAACAGTATGAAAGCATGGAGGCTTCTATATTATTGAAGTATTTCTGGACTGCTAGAAAGACCCACATAGCATTATGAAATTTAAGATCATATAAGGTTAACCAAGAACTCAAAGAGTTATCTTGATGAACATCATGTTCATAGTCACAATAGATTGATTTCTATTAACCCCTGTTTTCCTTTTTATAATTAAGTTTAGAGGTACATTTTAAGTATACATTATGATCACAAAATCACTGAGGATTTGTACCTGTGGATGATGCATCTTAGTTCTGTTCTCTTCCATTTCCATTTCCTCTCTTCCACCCTTCCACTCCTCTCTACTTACAAAAGCTTTGTTTCTGCTTTTTTCTTCTTTTCTTATATTTTTCTTTCCCTTCTTTCTTATCTGTTAACTATTTTTTTTTTAAAGACAGGGTCTCGCTTTTGTGATTCAAACTGGCCCTGAGCTCAGCCTCCAACTCACATCACAGCAATCCTCCTGCCTCTGCCTCCCGAGTGCTGGGATTACAGGTGTGAGCCACCACGCCCGGCACTGTGGTATGTGGTACTGATTGCTGCTGGGTGTGAGTCTCCACACCCAGTATGGTATGTGGTTAACCTGGGATCGAACTCGGGTGCTTGCGCTTGCAAGACAGGTGCTAGAACCACTGAGCTAAATCCCCAGCCCTGTTAACTATTGTTTTAATCACTCCCCTCTTTTAAATATGATTTTAAAAGAAAAACATTTACATTGGTGGTTCCACAGGATGAGTTCAATGTTAAAATTTTAGCTGATTCCTTCAATTTTATAAAATGTAGGTTTCATTGGGAATTTTTTAAAAAGCCAAATAAAATCTGGTGAAAAATAGAATAGGTGTGTTAGTCAGATCTTTATAACTGTGGCCAAATCCGAGAAAGTCAGCTTGGGAGAGGAAATGTGTATGGTGCTTATAGTTTTGGAAATTTCAGTTCATAATCAGCCGGTTGCACTGCTATAGGCTCAACGTGAGATAGACGCATGATGGAGGGGCGTGGCTCAGGGAGGTGTTTCACGGAGCTCAGGAAACAACAGTGGCAGGAAAATCATAGGTTCAGGGCCACCCTAGGCACTCAGCAACTTGGAGAAACCCTGTAGCAAACGAAGAAAAACACAAACAAAATGAGGGTTGAAGATGTAGTTCACTGTAAAGACTCTGGGTCTAACCCCGTTTCCATAAAACATAAAAAGGAGAGGAAGGAAAGATGGGAGAGGGCGGAAGAAAGGAAGGAAAGAAGGAAGAGTAAGAGCCAGAGAAGGGACCGAGAACCAGAAATATCCTCCAGAGCCATGCCCCAGTTATTTAATTCCTCCATCCCAGCTCCTGCTCCTAACTGCCCATCAATCATGAACCCACCAGTACATTAAGCAGCTGATGAGACTGGAACCCTCACATCCAATTACCTGTCTGGGACCTACCTCTAGAACACTGGGGCTTTGTGCATCAAGTCCTCCACACGCAGTCTTTGAGGGACTCCTCATAGTTGAGTAAATAGTCATAGCCCTGGAGGTAGCCATAGCCCTGGAAATACAGTTTTAAAAAAATACTCAAGTTAAATAGTAGAAAAATACCAAATTTGGCATGGACTGAGTTTTTATTTCAGTTTGCAATCATGAACCACAAAAAAAATCCAGCAATAGTTCATTTGGTGACCTTTTGATCTGTGTTTTTTATCTTTTGGTTACTTTTCACCAAATACAGTTTTGATTTCTAGCCCTCCATATGAGTATTTATTCAGCCTCATTTAACTTCTTGTTCTGTCCAGCTTTCTGTCAATAGTGCGTTCAGAGAGAGTCTTCAGGATTCCAGCTATTGTGCACAATAACTTTCCTATCACTGATGTCTGGGAAAAATTGAGACATTGAGTCAGATGGTCTCTATTGATTCATATTTGTTTCTTTTCTGAACTAAACATCAGAAACAACTATGCTTTTATTTATTAACTTTATCTCCTCAACTGTGATGGGATGAAATAGTAAATCAAATGACAGAATTGATCTGGAGCTCCTAAAGTCTCCTGACAAATGATAAGCATTCTCACATCAGGCGGGGAGGAACCAGATAATTTTGAAATCTCTGCTGTAATAGTGCTAAACCCCTGAGAGTTCTAACTATACTTTTGTAACCTTCAATCGTTTCTGTGTTTTTGACCTTACCGAACAGCTGTTAAAGAAATTATTCTTTCATGCTTGGCAGTTTTGTTTTGTGACTACTTTAAAATTCCCCGTAAACAGAGATATAGTGATCTGCATGAGCCCATTTCGGGAGAGTGAAGTCTGACTTTTTATTGCAGACATAGTATTTTATTGTATTGTCCTAGCTTCTGCTATCACCCACCTTCTGAAATGGTTGTAAATGGAATGCTATGCTGCTGTCTGTCATAAAATTATAACTTACCACACTGCCAAAAGGATGCAGGTGTCTCTATGCATAGATTTTGCTTCTGAAATGGAACAATGTTTATTTCAATTGAACTATTAGACTATATATTTACCATCCTCTGTTTTGAAAAGAACAGGGGGAGATGGTTCAGAATAAAATAAGTGGAACAGGAATGATGTAAGGAGTATCAGAAAAGAGAAAAAAATTTTAAAGTATGCATGGAAAAGATTCGCTAAACTGGTAATATGATGGAAGTTTCTGGAATTCTGCTTAAAGACATCACCAATAATAATCAGGATGTGCTACTATTTTTTAAAAAATGTACGATTAAAGTCTTGGCCAATAATTTATTTGCCCTTAGAGTCCTCTCAAATGGAAGACCTTTTAAAGACCTGAAAACTACTGAATTTAGAGATTCTTAGAAGTCATTTATTTTACCCCAGTGTTCATGCAGATGGAACACGACACCTCATGCCTGATAATATCCAGTCTTCTGAGTCTCTGAAGAAAAAGGGGATTTTATGGTGAAATACTTGTTGCAACACATGACAACAGTTTCTGTCCCACCTGTCCGGCCAGGGTTCCTCGACTTTACTCAGGCCTCATTTCTCAAGTCCCTGTATTTGAGCACCATTTCTCTACACATAAAAGCCTTCATATACTTCAAGATTAAATTATCTCTGACTTCTCATTTAGAGGAGAAATAATTCTTGTTCTTTTCGTCTTCCCTCAAAGGTATTAGCCTTCAAATCTTTTATCACTTTCATTGCTCTTCTTTGGAGCCTGTCCAAGTATTTCACAGGCCTCTAAAGTTTTGGAACTAAGGACTAAAAGTCATGCTCTGACAAGTGAGAGGATGACCTCAAATGTAGGGTAGCACAAGTTGCATGCATTCCTGGGGCATCATGTTTTCTCTTGTAAACTACAGGTGATGCAAAGAAAGTAACTTGTTATTCCGGGAGTCTGTTCATCTCTAGTTTTCACCAATGTAGCAGACATTTCCTTTTTTCAATACTGTGTATCATACTTACTTTTTTTTCTAAGATGAAAGTAGACAACAAAACATTCAGAGACATCAAGAGGGGAGGATGTATGATCTACTCATAGATACAGGGAGAAGATGATAAAATGTAAAATAAATATGAAATAAATGGCTTGTTGTATGGAACAAAGGAGGGTAGAACAAAGGGATAGATTGTTATCACTGTGATTATTATTACTCTATAAATGTCTCAATAGCCTTTTGAAGGGTTTCATGTGACAAGTATCAAATGCACTGAGAATCCAGCCTCTGAAGCAGAGCCCACTCCAGAAAGTGTCAATGATGAACTTCATGAGTGTCTCACATAGAAGGGTAAGGTGACTTCCCAAATGGAAAAGCTGGCTCCAATCTGTTCAAGAGAGTAAGCTGTTGAAAGTACAGCTTGGGAAGTATAGACAGTTCCTTTAGGTACTAAAGAGCAAGGCTGATTCATAACATTTTTATTCATTGAGTTCAATAATTATTGTTTGTTTTAATCTGCACTTTTTTCACCAGTGAGCTCCTCAGCACCTCTCAGGTGTGCCTCTCAGCACCTCTTACGTACTCTACAGTATTGCCATCCCTCAAGATCTTTCAGAGCAACATGCTCATTTTTGTCGGCTCCTCTTGGCAGGCTGAGTCCTCTGTTGGGGTCAAGCTTCCTCTCACTTTCTTGTACAGCCTCCCTCACCCTTCTGTATAAGGCTAGCACCAATTCTCCTTAAAAGCTGTCTCTGAATCCCTAGACTTATTTAAGTACTCCTGCTCCAAGTTCTGATAGCACCAATATGTTCATCCAAAACCATGCACCAGTTAACGCAGCAGCTTATGAAATCATCTTCCTCCGTGGGCTATAAGACTTGTGAAGGCGGGCCGGGGAGTTAGCTCAGCGGTTCCAGTGCCTGTCTTGCAAGAGCAAGGACCAGGGTTTGATCCCCAGTGACCACATACCATACTGGGCGTGGAGACTCACACCCAGCAGCAACCAATATCCACATACCACAGTGCCAGGCGTGGTGGCTCATGCCTGTAATCCCGGCACTCGGGAGGCAGAGGCAGGAGGATTGCTGTGATGTGAGTTTGAGGCTGAGCTCAGGGTTAGCCTTAACCACAAAGTGAGACCCTGTCTCAAAAAAAGACTTGTGAAGGCAAGACCACCATTTCCATCTTATTTGTTTTTTAGGTAATTATCCTGAGGTGTACTGCTTGGTACAAAGGAAAAGTCAATAGCTTTGTCGAAGAAATAATTACTGACATTGGCTTTGCCTTATTAAACCACAAAATAACTGAGTTCCTCATCTATCTTAAAACCTTTGATTATTCTTCTTTGACTACAGGACCAAGCGTGATGTTTTTACAAAGCATGGTTTGTCCTCGATCACATGACTATAATTTAACTTATATTTTGTTTCTGAGTTTTGTACTCAAATTTGGCACTTGATACCTATTTAGACATACCAGATTACATGTTCCAATCTTGTAAATGGGCACAGATTCCTCTCTGCTTTATACCCTTTAGACTAACATTTTACTCTAGCCTCAATTACAGAAACTAGTTGTGCTACAGTGTCCCCTGACAGAATCTTACTCTCCCTGCACTATCTACTTCTAATTTCCCCCCTTTCATGGTTTGAATGACTGTCCTACCATGGGTCACATGGAGCCTTGGTGCCTTGTCTGGGGCTCAAGGAGGGTTGTAGCATCTTCAGGATGAGGCGTCTGGTAAGAGGTCCCTGAGCACTGGTGATATCCAGTCAGAGTCCTGAGGGTCCCTAGTCTCTTCCTGTTTCTCTTTGCTTCTTGGCTCTCAGCTGGATGTTTATTCCACTGTGGACTCTCATCACGTGGTACTGCTTCTCCAGGGGCCAGGAGCAATGGGGCCACTTGATCAGGGCTGGAACCTCCAAAACTATGAGCAAAATTGTGCTTTTTTGCTTACAAATTAATTATCCCAGATATTGTGTTATAGTAATACAAAGCTGGATAATGCACTACCCCAGGGCTTTGCTGACAACAGCACTTGAGACACTAGTAAGAATCTGCTCAGCCATTCTGTACTGGCTCAGACTTTTAAATGCAAATGAGTTAACACACCTAGAGAAATATTTGACTGTTGGGAACAGAAGTCAGTAAAAAGACCCTTGTCTCATATCCTGAATGGAAAACTCTGATGTATAATCTACATGTTCCCCTGAGAACTCTCACAGGTTCTGAGGCCAAGGAAGCCCTCTTCCAATAGGTGTGTCCTCTTTCTTACATTTATACTTCATTATCTTCCACTCCTGGTACAAGTGAGTGCTATGCACCACACGCTAACTCCTGAAAGACCTCCTAACTGACTTTGGAAAAATCAGGATTAATATTAAAATATATTAACATGCCATTCTTACTTTATATTTGTTATTCCTTTTCTGGGGCTCTTACCTGGCCCACACTCCCTCTTCTTTTTTGCTTCTTTTAGTGTGCCTATTTATCCTGTAGACCTTAACATAAACAGAATCTTTATGAAGTAATTTCAGAATTAATTACTCCACTCCCTGGGCTCCAACTGTATTTTATTCACCATTCTTTTGTATCCAGTATTGTAATCAAATATTTACCAGACAATGAAAATATGAAAAATACATAAATTCAATTATTTGATTTATATATATTTCATGACAAATGTTTGTACATGTATTTTGAAAAGACTCAAAGAAAAGAAAATATTCTATTGATATTCAAATTATACAGTATGTTAAGTAAACTCCATTCGTAGAGTTCCTTGGTTCATAATAAAAGTACAACATAATAGTAGTACTATGCCATATTCTATGGTGATTATTTGGTAGCTGATTCTTCTGACAGATCTTTCTGTAAGTGTTAGTATAGAAGTTTTTCTCCCACGGACTGAAGGAGAGAAGGACTTCAGACGCATAAGTGGGAATGCCAGGGCCCTTGAGGGACACTTAATTGAGGTCAAGGAGGGGAGAGTTTAGGGCTTAAAAGAGTGGCCCAGGTGTCAGGTTGTTTTCAGATGTTAGTTTCATGTCACTCAGAAATGCAGACGTTCCATGTCATGTGGGTTGTCAAGTGACTGTGTGACAGTCATACTGTGGAAACTCGGAGAAGCACCTCTTCTGCTGTGCTCCCATGTTCTGATGAGACACAGATCTCACAGCCCAGCCAAGGGAATATGGCCTGACCAACGGCAAGCTTTTCCTGTCAACACCCAGTGTCCAAAGAGCCCTGGAGAAACCTGGTATATAGCAATGATTGTTTACTCCTTAGAACTTATATTTTAGTAGCATTAGAGAAGAGATTAAATATCTCTTTTTCTTTGAAAATTCCACAGCAATTATAAAAATTACGTATTATTTTTCTTAATCTTAAACTGAGTACAAAATCTTTGTTTTAGTTTAGGAATACAAGTGCTACTTTTCACCTTACAATATTCATATACGATAATTCCCTCCAGGGATATATTATGGGAGTATGGAGGTGTCTTCTTACTGCCTCTGTTAATGAGACTTCTGGAGTCCTCATGTAAAACCACTTGTAAGGCTATGTTTAATGCAGAAAACCTGCATGACTCCTTAAATTATGAAAATCTTATTCCTCGAAAGTCAATAATCTCAGGGTCCTGTGAATGCATTATAAATATTAAGCTTTGAATAATGTAAGCTGATCTTACCTGATGCGATTTGCCTCTTGGCTTCCTCTCACAACATATTAGATCTACCGACAATCCTCTGGGATAAGCTCCAGTGAATGAAAGGGCTTCTCAAGGCTTTTTGCCTTATGAGCCAATGTATGGACCAAATGTGGGTTTTTTGGTGCTAGCCAGTCTTTTTCCATGAAGATGGTTCTCCTAGTTAACAGAATTTCTGCTAATCTTTCCTTAGCATGCTTGTTGCCTGGAAGTTTTTATGCATCACGCTACATCAGAGTAGAAGCATGAAACTTAGAGATGATTTATTTATTATCTGGAAATGCCATTTGAAGATTTTTATCTTGAATTATATTTGTAGTATTATAAATAGTGATCTATGTCTATAGCAGAAAATATTTTTATTATAAAAATCTTAGATTACCACAATAACCTCCTTGTTATAGAAGCTCAAATGCACATTTATATAACTTAAAATAAGGAAGAACATTTTAATAATTATCTAATTTTTAATTTCATTGGTATTTCTCAAAACTAAAATATATTGATTTCTACAGACTTTCTACTTTAAACTTCAGATAGGAGAGAAAGTGTATCTTAAGTTTGAATAATTTGCAATTAGTACAGGGGAGTATATAAGAGTTACAAAATAGCCCTTTTTATAATTCCAACACCTACTGGAGTATGGGATCCAGCTACAACTTAAAAGGTATCTCTGCAGACACTGGGGTGCTTGATGAAGTGACAACAACCAAACGAAGCCGCATGTTAAAATCGTCAGTCCACTCTGCCAACATAACTAAAAGCTCGGAGACAATGAGGCTGATTGTGCTCCGGCTACACAGGAGAGAACTGTCTGATCCTGGCTTTCAAAGATGTGGCCACATCTTTTTGCACAACTGTCTGATCTCCGAGGTGGAAGTGGATAAAAGGACAGTGACTGACAGCCCTGGAATTCCTCAGCAGCAATACTGATCCAAGGATTAGTATTAGAAGCATCTGGTGAACTTTGCACGAGAATATATTTAAGCTGGAAACCAGCCCCCTCTTGACTACTGAGTTGGCACTGTGGTGTTCGGCAGGAGCAGGTTTGGGTGCCTTACAAGCTTCTTTAGTCCCTTGGTGAGACTGAGCTTCTCAAACAGTACTGGGCAAAAGGTCATCCGTGAAGTTTAGTTAAAATGTGACTCCCCTAAAAAAGTCACACATGAAGGTAAGTAAGGCCCAGGAGCCTTATACTAACAACACCAGCTCCTGAACAAGGGCTGACGATAAGGTCAGAGCTCTGCTATCACTGGAGAGTGATTTCAGTTGATCTCAAGTGAAAGCAGTACTTGTCAAATTCATCTTCAACGGCTTTTGTGCTTTTGTTGCTATCGAAAGATTGCATTCAAGGTCTACAAATTTTCAATAACTCAGTGGACTATGCTGCTAAAAGCATGGATATGTGTGTATCACAATGGTGTGCAGTCCCTAATTCTTCTGGGAATGCACCTGAGAATAGTATGGCTGGGTCAAGTGGTGCTTCTATGTTTAGTCTTTTGATACATCTTCAGACTGAGTTCCACAGCAGTTATGCTAGTTTACATTCCCACGATAGCTAAGCTGCAGAATCAGTCTATGTGTCTGTTAAGGGATGAATCAAGCAAATGTGCTGTATATACATAATGGAGTATTACTCAGCCATAAAGTACATTGAAATCATGGTAGAAAAACCGGCAGAGCTAGATACCGTCCTGGGTGAGTGACCCTAATCAGGATCAGAAAGTTAAATCTTATGTACTTTCTAAAGAAAGAAAAATATACACCAATTAATAAATGTTAAAGGAGAAAGGACAGGAAGCTAGAGATAGATTTCTAGATATAGGGAGAGGGATGGGCAGGTGAGAAGGAGAAGGAAAGGAAAGGGGGTAGGGAGTCAAAACTGATGTGTTAAATACACGTCAAACGTGCCAAAATAAACCGCATTCTTGTGTAATACTAGAATGTACTAATAGAATAAAATTTAAAAATCTGATGGATGCTATTTTACTCTTTTGCTTCCCTTGCTATTTTATTCTTCTCTCTTTCTCTCTCAAAGGATATACAGATTTAAAGAATTCTATAAAAAATGTAAGTTTGTGAGAGAGAAACACACACGCACATTTCCCAAATATTCTTTTTATTTCATTTTCTTTGCCTTAAAATAAACATTTTCATCTTTTAAAAAAAGCTAGTTGTTTCACATCTCCCTTAGTGCTACTAAATTATATTCGTCTATTGCTGTTGATTCAGTTGTTGTTATTATTTGTAAACTTCTTCCCATCCACAGGAGCAAGCTTACATTCCTTGGGCTGGGGATTTATCTTGATGGTTTTGGTGTCTCACTGGCAGGTAGAAGGTCCTGTGTTCGATCCCTGATACCACATATCACAATGCAGGGCATTACTACACTGTAATCCCAGCACTTGGGAGGCAGAGACAGGAGGATTGCTGTGAGTTTGAGACTGGACTGGCCTACCTGGTGAGCTCAGGGCCAGCCCGAACTACAAAGTGACACCCTATCTCAAAAAGCAAAGCAAAACAAAACAAAACACACAACCAAAAACCAAACAAACCAAAGACAAACTTACATTTCTTCAGCTCCCTTCCCAATACAATTACATAATAATTGAGGTGAGACGAATATTTGCCCAGTTTCTCTTTGTAGTTAATAACCGACTTATTTTTATTTTTAGTTTATTTCATTTTCTCTATATATCATGGTTTCTAAAAAATTTTTTTTTACCTCTCAGTTTATTCCAATGTTGTGAGTACATTTCATGGCTGTCTAGTTGGGAGCTCCACCCAGAGAACTTTCTGACATGCTCTAGTCGGGATGGACTGGTCACTATACGGCCGCACTTCTCTTACCCTGGGAAACCTTGCTCAGCATGTCCTATCCTTTCTATCCTGTCTCGCAGTTCTTTCTAGAGCCCCCTGCAGAATGACTTCTTCTCTCCCTGTACTCATTTTGATGGGCACAACCCCATTTCCTTCGTGTGTGGAAAATATAAACATTGTTGATATTTTGAAAACATATATTCCTGAAAATCCTTTTTTCTCCCCTCAGAGCACCCCTTATCCCTTGGGTATGCAGCGTGCAGTCCAGTGCATCTCATCCGTGATGCACTCTCATCCGTGAGCCTTTTGACACTTCTGTGGTGCAGATTGAGTTTTGTTTTGTGTGTTTGTTCAGTTTTAATTTTCATGTTTTCTATTTAGTATTCAGTTTTACTTGGTGTCATACCAAAACTTCTGTTGCTGTCATCTCATCTTATTTTCACTTTTTAGATTAATGTTTATTTTGAAAAAAAAGAGAACACTTTGGTAGGTTCTTTAAAAGGAAGCTTTCTGGGAGTTAGGGAAAATGTTGGAATCTTTTCTGTCATCCTTTTCTGGAAGCAGCCCATTTTATTCACTCCACCTCTTTTTAGCAGAGTTAAATATGGTTTCCCACATTTTGCCACACTTTTTCCTCCTGATATATTCCACTATGCCTCCAGGTCTGCAAGATTTGCTGCTTGTGTTTTCTCAGAAAGCTCCTCTCCATAACCCCAAGCACCAGCCTTCTACCCGGACTGTGGATGTTGGCACCCTGTGCTTCCCATGCAGGACCCTCTGTTTTTACTCTCTGCTCATTCAGCAGTGCCCTGTCTCTTTCCTCATCACCATTACTCAGTGATGATTCCAAAATTTATATTCTCAGTTTTTCCTTCTGATTATCAAAAGGACTATCATCCCAATTTCACAGTATAGGTATCTCAAAGGCACCCCAGTTTCCACAGATTCTAAACCTGGGTCATGATCCTGTCCCTTTTCTTGGTCTTGTATTGCCCTTGATCTTAATAGATAGCCTTATACCCTGTTACACCATTGCTCAAGACCAGACAGAGCCGAGAGTCACCTGTATTCCCTCTTCCCAAAAGTATCCCTTGTGATACATCCGTCATTTATTCCGGATACTTTCCCTCAAAACCTCCCTCAGCTTTTCTGTTCTTCTTTCCATCTGTGTCACCAGCCACCTGATCATCTCTCCCCTGTGTGCACGAGCCGGAGCAGCTGCCACGTTGTTCTTTCACTTTCATTCTCGTTCCCTCGAATCTTCTCTGCACAGGGCATCCAGAGTTGTTGTTCAGTCTATAAACACGATGCCATAACCCTTACACTCTTCACCCACTGCCACCGCTCGTGCGCTTGGCCTTCATAGTCCTTGCAATGCTTTTCCTCTGCCTTATGGAAAATATCCAAGAGCGTGGCTTAGTGATGAGGACCTGCAGTCCATGTTACCCATCAAGCCAAGCTGAGAGTCACTCGAGCTCAGGAATCCGACACCAGCCTTGGCGGCAAGTGAGACTTCCTCTTTTGAAAGCCAATCAAACACATTGTAAAAGGCAACACTCAAGTTTCTAAGAAGTGCTGCACCTCTGATCTCATTCAATAGTGTCCTTCTTGCTTTCTTTTCAGTAAACTTCTTCTAACTCCTCAACAGTGGTGAGTTTCCTTCTTCCTAAGAACTGCAGGACTTCTTTCTACTTCCCCTCCCCTTGGGAACCAAGGAATTCAGCTCAAATGACATTTTTCCTGGGTGCTTTTACTGACACCTTCCTTGGGTATCTTTGCTGAACCTTTAAAAAAATTTCGAGTTTATTGCTACAGTCTAGGCACACATGGTGATCATTCATCGCTAAGAGTTTGTAGCTAAGAGTTTGTTAGCTGTATGTGATATATCTTGATTCTTATTTTTCCCCATTACTGTACCTTTGAACTATCAGAAGTGTGCAGTCTATGAGAGAAAACCACTAAGAAAAACTTCATGTTAGGAGCACAGGCATCATATTCCTGTATAGTGTCAACAGCTCAGGAAATAATAGCAATCATCAACAAATGTAGTTGCACCAAAATGAAATCTTGTAAAATGCCAAGGAAAAAGAGTAAAGAAACAAGTATAGAATGGAGAAAATCTTTGCCAGTAAGTCTTCTAACAGAGAACTGATATCTAGACTATATACAGAACTTTTAAAAATCAACACCTAAAGAACAAATATTCCGGTCAACAAGGGAACTACACAGGTACTCCCTAAAAGAAGTAAAAATGATCAACAATTATATGAAAAAATGTTCAGTATGTTTAGTCATCAAGGCAATAAAAATAAAAACTACACTGACTGTCTGTCTCACCCATCAGAATGGCTATCATTCAAGACTACAATCAAAACAAAGCAAGACCCAAAGAAGCAAAGATATGCTGAAAAGGAACTCTTGGTGGAAATATAAATTAATATAGGCACTATTAAAATCAGAATGGAATTTCCTCAAAAGATTAGAATGCAATTAACACATGATCCAGCTCTCTACTTCCCCTCAGTATGTACCTGAAGGCATTAAACTCAGTATACTGTAGAAATACTTATATACCCATGTTTATCCCAGTACCTGTCACAGTATCAAGTTACAGAGTCAGCATAGGTATCTCAGTGTTATGAAAGGAGAAAGAAAATGTGGCATATGTGCACAATGAAATATGACTCATCTATAAATAAAAAAGAGATTGCATATTTTCTTTCATATGTGTAATCTAGGGGGAAAAGACAAAGTAGAAGAGAGACTATCAAGGGAAAAAGAAAGTGATCAGGAGATGGAGAAAGAGATGGTAAGTGAGGGCAACAAGATATGAATATGGTAAAAATATCATATATGTGTGTATAAAAATGCCACCCTTATCCATTCTTTGTAGGTATGTAGACTGTTGTAACCACTGTGAAAATTAGTGTGGAGATTCCTCAAAAAATAAAGGTTCCGTTTGACCCAGCTACTCCCCATGTTGGTGTCTTGCTGACATCATACCACAGTGATGTATGCACACCTGTGTTCATGGTGGCACAGTCTAAAATAATTGAATCTTGAAAACAACCCAAATGCCTATCAACCAATGAATGGAAAAGAAGATGTGGTATTTGAATGCAATGGAGTACTACTCAGCCATAAAGAATGAGAGGCATGAGACTCTCGAGCTAAATGGATGAACCGTAAGACCATACTGTTAAGTGAGATCAATGAGACACATACGTATAAGTCCTGCATTGGTTCTCTGGTGTGAGAAACTGAAAGTGTAAAGAAGAACCAAAATGTATAATAGATAAAGTGAAATAGGAAGAAAATGTTGAAATCTGAAGGACTACAGGGGAGAGGGGAGCAAGGAAGGAAGAAAGGAAAAAGGGAAAAATGAGAAAACAAACGTAAAATGGAAACAAAGCATTTGTAAATAAGAAAAGGAAGAGTGGTTGAAGGGAGGGGCGGGGGATGGGTAAAAATAAGAATGAAGATATATCATGTACAGGTACAAACTCCATTTGAATAATGTCATCATTATGTGTGTCTGAATTGTACCAATAGAACGGGGGATTTATCTTAGTGCTTCCGGTGTCTGTCTGGCAAGTGCAGGGTCCTGAGTGTAATCCTCACTACCACATATAACAGTGCTGGTTGTGGTGTCTCAAGCCTGTAATCCCGGCACTCAGGAGGCAGAGGGAGAAGGATTGTCAATACACCTAATTAATAAAATGAATAAATAAAAAACAAGGATGGATATGGATATGTTTTAATAAAATTTACATTAGAACTTTAAAAAAAGAAACTCATTATTTTACATAATTAATATGGGCTAATAAAATAAGAGTCTAGTTTTCCTTTATGTCACTTATTACAACTTGAATTATACCAAATTATTTTTATTAGTGTCTTTTACTCCATTAGACTGAATTCTTACAGAAAGTAAACATCACGTTCAACAGAATCTGAATTTCATAGACCCCAGAGTCATTTGGGATTCTCAAGAGCAATCAGAAAAAGTGGCTCCAGGGCCCTTCTGGTGTCATACAGAGACAAAGGAGCTATATTCCTCAGTGACCTTCAGTCGCCTTAGGCAGAGTCATAGCAACACTAATTTCTTTGTTAAAAAAAAAACAACAGAGTTTTGCCTCAATGGTGGGTAGAAGCTTGTCAGTTGTATCATTTGTCTAGAGCTAGCATGACAAATTAGCTTAATCCAATGGCCTCAAACATTAGAAACTTTTTTTTCATAGCTCAGTAGGCCAGACATCTTACAATAGGTGCTGGCAACACTGCACTTCCTCTGGAGGAGCTGGGGGTCCTTGCTCTACTCCCGGTGCCACATGGCTGTTGGCACTCCTCACGTCCACATACACCTGCTTCCCTACAGTCTCTGCAACCACCTTCCTCAGCTCCCCTTCTGTGGCTGCATCTTCTCCTTCTCTGGCTCTCAAAGGATCAGTGTATTTAAGTAATCCAGGTAATCCAGAATGATACCCTCACATGCTTCACATAAAGCAACACCTTTCAAATGAGAATATATTCACGGGTTTGGGGTAAACATGTTATAGGGGGACCATCATTCAGCTCCTACTTTTGTCAAAAGCTGGTAGCCTGATCAAGTAGACCCCAAACTTGGAGTTCTTGTATGGGAGATGGTGCCTTTAAGGAGAGTGCAAATTTAGGAAAAGCACCTTGTCCAGTAGAATGTGGGCTGTGTGGTATTTATGCACAGTCTTATCTTGGTTTCTTATTTCTCTGCATTGAAACCTGATGCTTTGCAGAAAGGGCTCCAGACACCTTATTCTCATCTGAGCTTGAGTTTGGTATAAATCACACTGGTTTATGAGGATTCTGGGAGCAGATCCACTTTCACAATTGTGTATGCTAATGCCAGACATAGTAGAGGTTATCCAATGTGAAAGGAACTTCTCCATTTCACTGTGCAAGAGTACAACTGTAAGAATTTGAGAAAACTGTGACTTTCAAGAGATTATAGAAGAGCAAATGCAGCTTCTGAATAACAGAAATCCATGATGTAAAGTTGGGACAATTATTTCATGAAAAATGTAATTTAACTGTAAGAATACATGTAGGTTGCAGTAAATACCTGTTGAATTTGAATTTGGCTGTTAGCAAGAGGCTCAATTTATAAACAAGAACTTTCCAATCAAGGTGTGGTCAAGTTGTCCTTTCTCCTAAAAAAAAGACACAAGAGAGTCCAATGCCCAGCAGGGACCATTGTCACAGATTCTGACATCGCCTGGGTCCTTCCTAGAGTTCAATATCTTGCATCTCAATTGCAGACTCCTAGGGTCAGAATCTGCCATTTACAAAGATCCACTTGTGATTCACTTGCATGGTGAATTCTTAAAAAACACCTAAGTTAATTTTCTGTACATTTGCTTTTGTAAGTAAAAGGAGAAGGCTTTTTAAGTGGGCCACTTCTAGGCCTAGCGGATGCCAGTTGTGTGAAAGCTTACTCCTTGATTAGAAGCATCACTGTTAATTAATTCCCCAGGTTGGCACAAGATGGACCTTCTAGGTCTTGCACTGCCAACAGCTGCTGGAAGGAATGTTACACCAGACAATGCAAGAGACTTTCAAAGGGGAGCATTGATATTTTTTATGTGTTGGGGAGTTTCATCAATTAGGAAACAGGACCCTATTCTTTCTAAGAAACAGAAATACTGGTTCCTTAGTAAAATTCCTTTTCATTGCTTAGGAGCTGCATTGCGACTCTAAGTAACTTGGCTTCCTTCCCAGGGTCTTTGCAGTGTTTCTGAATGCACACTGCCATACACTATGACCCATAAGATCATGTTGCCTCTTTCTCTTAAAAATGGCTTTGGAATATTACAAAAGCCCACTCTTTCACAGAAGGGTGGCAGTGGAAGATACTTAGAGGATGCAGTCTACAGTGGCTACACACCAACCTGGCTGAACTTGTTTTGCTCAAGAGCTAATCAAATCTGTATCATCATACAAACTTTTCTGCTTGCTTGGCCTTGTTTTAAAAATAATACCTCCTAGCTGTTGGGACTGAATCCAGTATTACACAACACAGAGATGAACCTTTTAAAACATATTGCTCAGTATGAACATGAACAGTGGAATTCAGTTTCCAACACTAAGCATTTTCATCTTGAAACATTGCTCAATAGTTTTTCTGTAGTAGTCATAATTGTAATTAAAACATTTTAATCAGCATATGTTTCAGGGCTGGAGACCCATGCTGGACAGATCTGCTGAAGCAACAGAGTGACAAAAAGTTTGGACCATGCTGATTCTTAGTTTATTGAGATGAAAAATGTTATAAAAATGGAAACAGAAAAGCAGTATTTCTGGTTTTTTGACTGTAAAATTTTTTTCTAGATTAAAGCTTTACTTTCTTTATGTAATGGATAATGATAATAGTTACAGAATTTGTCATACATTTTTCAAAAAAAATGTTTCTGAAAGGAAAAAAATGTTTTTAAAACTGAGCATTCATTTCTGAATAATTGATTTCATGCAGTGCCAATCCTGAAGATACTAAAAATAAATTATATTTACAAAGCAAATCTGGTTATCTGCCTAATAAACTACAAAGAGCTATATTTTGAAAATAATGTAGTTACTGCATGGTTTTTTTTTTCCTTTCTGTACCTCTGAGACTGTGAGAAATGGTATACAATGTACTTGGAAGAGTAAATGATCAACAGTATGTCACTACTGTTATTAGATCACTCTCACTATATAATATACACGAGAATACAAAGGAATTTACTGAGAACTATATTTTGATGTTTTATACTATGGTGTTTCTAATGAAGGTACTTTGTCTTAAAATATTTCAATGATTTCTCTTAGACGTCTGAAAAAAGTTTTACCAAAGAAAATAGAATTGGTACATTAAGAACTAAATAGAAGAGACCAAGTCCAAACTTAATTCATGATGATACAGAATTCATTCTGGTTATATTTCATTTAATGTAACTCTATACTTTTACATACAAAGGTGAGAGGCTCTAAAAATTGTGTAGCATACTCTATCAAAACATGGCGAACATTTTGGACATTATGTGTACTAGACACAGATTAACCAGGTTAATGCATAGGATCTTTGCAGTAACCCTGTGAACTAGCTACTTGTTTCACAGATGAGGGAACTCAGATACAGGAAGATTTTTTTAAGTTGCTGATTGTGTCTCTAGATCTTGTCTGTAGGCACCACACTGGGGCATTTAACTAATAGCAGGAGATTAACAATAATAAACATGCTATCAATTAATTTGACACTATCACAACTGACTCTACTGAGTCTACATGTACCTTAATAATCAACTAAGTTTGGTGTATTTACTGAAACTAAATAACTCTGTTCCTAATCTCCAAATGCAACTGCATCCTCTTCTCCCCATTTCTCTTCTGATATTTTTGGTGATAATATTCTTCCAATGTCTCTGCTTTCTCTGTGTGGTATGTATCAATCAATCTGGATGCCAGTTTCAGTGGATTAAGTCTCCTGCAGAAGAGAATAGATTGTGAGTGTTAAACCAGTGATAGGTCATAACTGAATCAGAATGGGCTTTGCGGAGGTGGGGCTTGGTTGAGGGAAGTGAGTTAGGAAAGCGTGTAGCTGGAGGTACTGTACTTGGTGTCTGGCCTCTTTGCTTTTGGCTCTTCCCTTGCTCTCTGCCTCCTAGGTGCTCTGAGTTGAGCAGCTTCTATCTTGCCCTTTCTGCCTTGGAACCAGCTAACCATGCGTGAAACCTCTGAAGACATGAACCAAAATGAACCTCATGTCTTCTAACTTGCATGTCAAGCATTTTGGATTTCAGGAACAAAAAGCTAATATAGCATGGTACTTCTTCAGTGGCATTTGTCAGTTACAAACTCTGGCTTTTGACTGGCGGTGCCCTGTTACCTGGCAACTGCATGGGCTGACCTCCACTCTGTTCCCAATTGCCTGTTTTGACTCCCCAGTTTGGTCACTGCAGTGGCCCCCTGGTATGATGTTCTAGTGCAGTTATGCCCTCTGAAAAGAAGTGTTGAAATCCTAAGCTCCAGAACCTCATAATATGGTCTTATTGGGCATGGAGTCATTCAAGCTGTAACTGGTTAATGTGGGATCATACTAAAACAGGGTGGGTTGCTCATATAACATGGCTGGTGTCCTTGTATGGACAGGAAACATGAACATAGACACACAGACACAGTGGCAGGACACCATTTGATGACAGAGGCCAAGATTGGAGTCATGTAGCCCCAGATAAGGAAGCCCAGGGATTGACACTCACCACAGGGAGCAGGGAAATATTCTACTCAGGGTCTCAGCGTGACCATGTCCTGCTCAGACCTTTGTTTTGGACTTCTGGTCTCCAGAATGGTAAGGGATGCATTTGTATTGTGTCAGGCTCTGCATGTGATTGACAGTGTTAAGACAATATCAAAATTAGAAAATGGACAATAGACAAAATTAGAAAATAAAACAGAAACACCCACACTTTTTGCTCTTACCTTCTAGCCCAACCACAGTATTTTGTTCCTTTGGTTCTAAGATCTCAGAAATTTCTAAAATTAGCTAAATGCAGAGTGAATGTGAGCAGAAGCAATCTAAGTAGAACTCTTCTTATCTTTCTAGGTAACTTAGCTCACTTAGAATAGGTTCTGTGTTTACTCTCATGTTGCCTAATCTAAGGAAGCAACTCAGCTATCAAGAATTTCAGCCTAGGGAAGAAAGAGTCCACAGCAAAGCAGGAAAAGAAATATCTTGGAGCTGATGAGCTCGCTGTTAGTTCTTGCCTTGCTCCTGTAAGTTCACATGGTGCGGGTGCAGTGCTCTTCGGTGGCCCTCACTGTGGTTAAAGGCCATGATCGAGGATGAGATAACACTGTGGAGGGCCTAGATCACTATCTGTAGCTCCACTTCTAACCCTAACACCACCTTCAATATCCACACTGTCGACACTTTGAACACCTGGATCTCATTCTGCACATATTTCTTTAACTTTAGCCACATTAACTTTTATTCTTTTATTAACCACCAGGTAGGGTCACAGTCTTAATACTGTCGTAATTCACAAGTATTTCTAAGATACTGAATTGTAAAATGTCTCCCTCAAATTTTCCAAATACCCTTCTCTCTCATTCAGTACACACACGCGCTCCTCCCACACACTTGTACTATCTTCACGTTTAACCTCTACCTACAACCCATGTTAGACATCCTTTGCATTCTTGCCGTCTTTCCTGACCCTGAGCTCATGGTCCATCTTTCTGGGGATTTCCAACCCCATTCATGGAGCCATTGCTGCCTCAGCTGTAGACTGGTACTGTTTTTCTGCCCTCACTTTCAGGCAGTTGATAGTTTCTGGACCAACGTGATTAATTGTTTCCAGTACGAATATATTTGTTCATCTAAGATAAGGCACTCACACTGGGCACTCCTTTACTCTGTGGCTTGATTCCTAGTTAAATTTCCCACAGGAATCTGAATAAATTTTTAGAATTGTGCCTGAAGACAGAGAAGAACAAACACACTCAGCCATACGGACACGTTCGCGCAAGCACACACACACGAACACACACACCACTGTGTCTGACCTTGTACAGCTGATCTTTTCATCTGAGCCTCTTCAATCTCCTTTTCTTTTTATATTAAAGATTTTTAAAATATGGCATGTGCCATAAATATGTGCTGATTTGCTGACAGAGTGAAATGGACTCTGAGGAAATATAGCCCTGGTATTGTAATCCAAGTGGTTTTGACAAATCTAGAAGTGAAGAAGCTGTAATAAAAATGCTTACAATGAACAGTCTAAGAAATTAATTGGAAGCAACTTTTTTTTTCACCCAAAAAGTGCACTTAACAGTTTTGAAGAAAAATAAGCAAAAACAAGAATGGGCAAAACAGTAGTGCTTCACAGTTCCTCTGGTGCTTCCGTCCTGAGGGCTGGCAGTCATTTTTCAGGCCCCTGTCACATGGACAGACTGGCTCACGTCAGAACATTAAGAAATGGATTTTTGAAATCTTAATTTTATATTTGACTGTGAGCACTCAAATGTGGCTTAACACATCTTTTCTAAAGCCTGCCTGCTTGTTAATTAAAAAAGGAGTGTTTATCTATCTATTTATTTATTTTAATATAACACTGCTCTACATCATTGGCAGCCAAAGATAGCACCTGGATTCTTACCTCATTCTCCCTGGAATTCCAGCCTCCACAGCTGTCCCATATTTTTCAAGTGAAAAACATTGGATAGTTCTTAGCTCCCTCAGTATTTTTAAAAGAATTATCAACTTCTCTCCCTTTCTCTCACTGCAGACTGTGACTGCTGAGGTAAAATGCTGAGAGTTGGATAATAAAATAAAACTCTGCTTCCTTTTCTTTGTTTCATAGATATCTCACATATCTCACTCATCCTTAATATTTTGTCCCTTGAATGGTAGGGTCTCAGAGTTTCCCAAATTTTCCTTTTGTTCAGAAAGGCAAGCTAAAAACATTCCATATTGTCTGTAGCAACAGAACAAAATTAACTGAAAACTTGGGAAAGAGTCAGCTATTATATATGGATTAAAATGTTTAAGTACTAATATTGAAAGTTCAAAAGATTCTAGCAGCATATAGCTTGGGAGACAACTTGTAGAGTGGGAGTGAATACAATGCAATCCAATCTTATTGTCCATAGAAATAATGTATTCTAAGAGTAGTAATAGAAGAAGTGTTTCATTTACTTACAATACCTTGCCTGTTATAAAACTGTTTCCTTAATTTATATGCATTTAATTAGGAAATTATATCATTATAAATATATATGTGGAAAAAATTTTAAATTTGGTGAGGCCATTTTATAATGCTGAATCTATTTTAAGTTTGAACATTTTTAAAGAATTTTTAAATTAGGCATGCATGAATCGAATATTTACCTGTGTATGAATTGAATATCAATTGATTTGTTAAACAATAATGATTTTCACTTATCAAGTACTTACTTAACTTGGACCCTCTGGAAAGCCTATTATGAGCATTGATCAGCTCATTCTTCAACAAATCTATGAAGAATTATTGTTAATTTCTCTATTAGCAGATGAAGCAAGCAAGATTTAAACTAAATTTCCAGAAGAAATTAGCAACTTCTAGGACTGAATGACCTTTCCCATCTCAGGAGTCCATCCTTTCAGTGATGGTCTGATCCTGCCTGTACATCTAATAGCCTGTGGAAGATCCAAATCAACAAATTCCCATTTGGTCTTACAGCTTTCTCTGCATGAGCACAAGCAACTGATTTACTTAATATCTTTTCCCCAATGAAGTGCATGGCATGTTAAACTCATCTCTTTGCTTCCTGCAAAGCAACTGGGTCTTACATGTGTTATCATCTCTTTTTTTACTCTCCTGTCTTGTTTTCTCTTCCTACACACTATTATGAGTACTTTACAACTGAAATTGTTAATGCTTTTCAGAGTGTCTTGACATAGTAAGAGTTCTAAAAAAATAATTTAAAAATCTAAAGATTAATCCAATATCTGACTTAGAGTAAAACTTGAAGATGTAAGAATGCGTGTTTCAGGCTCCTAGCTTTTCTGATCCACTTTTATGAGGCTACTGGTTTGAGGTTATGTTGCTGAGAGAGCAGCATCTCAAGACACTTTTACCTCTGAATCTTCAGTGAAGGTCTTTGATTGCTATCAGACTCCCTGAGGGCAGGTAGATCTGTCTTCAGGTTAATTTTAAGTCTTAATCATTGTGCTGACTCTTCAAAATGATCTACAATTTACATGTCTTTTGTGTTTATGTGAACGTTTCCAGAGTACAGTCAGCAGCAGCCTGAACTTCCTAAATCCCGTCACTAGAAATTTTATTACTCTTACAACCTCTTTGGTGAAAAGGCTCCAGAACATCAAAAATTCAGCCTACTAGTAGATTTCATATTTCCTATTTTATCTAAAGCTTGTAGTTCTTTGGAAAGTGGTTAATTATTTATTTCATTCTCTTAACTGGGGCTTAGAGGCATAGGGCCAGATGTATTGCTTTGTGTCAGATAGAATGATGGTCGGTAGTACAGGCTAAACAAATTCATACAGGGTGACTCATGCTTCACACTGCCTTGTGGTCTGGGTTTTTTTTGGCTTGTTTGTTTTTGTTTTTGTTTTTGATTTTGTACTGGGAATTGAACTCAGAACCCTGGGTTTACCAGGCAGGTGCAGCTCCACTGAACCAAATCCCCAAGGTCAATATATTTTTACTAAGACTTTATAATCAATGTAATTCAAATTATGTTTTAGCAGAGCCATAATACAGTGCCATTGGGGGACTTGCTTTTTAAAATAATGTGACTGAAAGTTGTCTTCAGTCTTCATGGCATAATGATACTTAAACACTAATGCTTTAATTTTTCTACACACTTCAAGTAATAATCTCCTGTATGCTTGCTATTTTAGGCTGGTATAATATTTCCCAATTATCAGTATATTATTTTCCCATGTAATTTCATCATCTTTGTCACATATACCCCTATGCTTAGAAAAAGTAATTAGTGTTTAATGAAAACAACTGGCTCATTAAAAAAGGCAAAAGTCCCTGCAAGGGAGTTTTAGGAAACATAGAAAGAGTCTTAAATCTATCAGATTTGTGCATTGGCTTTAGGTTACACTACCTGTACCATACTTTTGTGGTAATGAGGTATTCTTGTTACACGAAGGAAAGAGAGTAGAGCTGGGCAGGGACAAGAGGATAGAAGTGGTGTAATTTATGCACAAAGCATGCAGAAATTTCACAGCAGGAGTGCTTGTGTTCGAAACAGAACATGGGACAGAAAAGTTACTCAGAGAAGCACAGCTTTCTCTGAGGTACATATTGCAAAAGTAACAAATTCCTGACCTTATATTAAAATATTTTCTACTTTCTTATTATATTTGTATTAGCTTATTAGCAATGCCACAACATAGACTGGATGATTTAAACAATAGAATTGTATTTTCTCACAAAGCTGAAGATGAACAGTTAAATGTGTTGACATGGTTCTTCTGTGGGTCTTCTCCTGGCCTATGGGAGGAAATCTTCCTCCCATATTTTTCTTCTGTGCCCTCATCTCTTCTTAAGGAAACCCCAGTCATGTCAAATGCAAGCCACTCTTTTTATCCCATTTGACCTTAGTTACCTCTTTTTAGACTTCATTTTCTAAATGTACTGACATTCAGAGATTCGGGAGGTAATTTCACATGTGAATTTGATAGGGCAGCCCAATTCAGTCCACAGTCATATTTAATGTTTATATTAATTTTGCATATAAAGTTTTCTTTGTAAATTCATGTTTCAGTAAGCTTGACTTGGGTTCATAGAAAATCCATTTTATACATAACAGATGCTTGAATACTTATCAGATTATATTTATATTTAACATATACTCCCTTACTTATTTCACTTATTTAAACTTGGCTATTTTTAGTTTAGAACAAATGTTCTACTCAAGTCCTTAAAGAGATTACATTCCAGTACATTAGTATCAGCTAGTTTTTATGTCTAAAAGAAGATGCTTAGTAAACACCTAGCGAATTTTTAAATAAAATCATATTTTACCATCTTAATTCTGAAAATCAGGTCAATGTGTTCAAAAATTAAGTGAAGTTTACATGTTGAATATTTGTGTATGTGTGTCTTTTTGTAACTATTAAAACGTGCTTGGATTTTAAAGTCCTAGGTTTTAAAACAATGATGCTAATAACAATTAGCATATTTTATCATATTTTAAAATTAATTTTATATATACAATAAAGATACTGTTTTAGACTTAATTATTTTTCATATGCTAACAATGAAATTATGACATTAATTTTACATTATATTAAAAAGTATAATGTAGAGAAGTGAACCTTAATACACTTACAAATTTTTGTTGTCTTTTTTGTTCAATGCAATATTTAAATATTTTGTTCAATATTACATTCAAACAGTTTAAACTCCAAAAGGAAAAGAAATGTTGTCATAAACTTGCACATTTTACACATTCCAGAGAAAAAGCCTATTGCTTTCAGCAGATCCTCAGAAATTTCTGTACAAGACATGCTACCTAAAATACTTTTTATTTTCTGATTAATTTTATCTCTTCCATTAAAAAGTGTTTATAAAACATTAATGGGCAATTTAAGTTCAGTTTCCAGAGAGAGATTTCTGCTGCATCAGATTTTATATTTGCCACAATACAGTATTCCCCTTCCCAATACTTGTATTTATTTCCCAGAAGGTCTCGCCATCTGCTATTGATGCCTGTCTGAAGTAGGTAATCCTCCTCCAGCAATTCTTGTTCAAATATTACTCTTCAATATGACTACCTTCCCCGGTTACAAATTGTTATCATATATTTGTACCCCAAAGTAAAATCTGCACCTATCTTCAAAGATATTTAATGACTGAGTGTCTTTTAATTTGTTGAACCCAAAAGAAAAAAAAGGAGGGGGGGAGTATTGAAAGTTTCAAATCCTAAAGAGGAAGCAGCATAACATTTTACATATTATGTGTAGGATTTTCTTAAGCAGTCACCTCCAATTGTTTCATAAAAATTCTGCAGGAATTTATATTGCTTCTGTACAAACTGTACAGCCTGTGATCTTTTGGGTGGTGATGGGGCTATGGTGGATTCTTTTTATCTCTCATTTTCACCATAAAATTAAGTATTTAAATTTCTCAACATGAAACACTTTTTCTCCTTATTTTAACACATGAGATTTTTCAGTCTTTACTTTTGAGGATGCAGCAAAGGTAAATTTATCTTCTCAAGACCACCAGAAAGGCTATAAGAATTTTCCCTGATATCCTGTGGATATTTGCACAGACAAAATCACCCAATTAAATATAATAAAATATATTTTTAATGTTTCATATAGAAAGCAGTACATGCCAATATAAATCAGTGTTTAAAATGTTGGTTGAGAATTTATTAAAAATGTGCATTATTATATATAAATGAGTTCTAAATGTGAACAAAAGTATCAAATTTCACCAATTTATCTAACCAAATAAATACAAGGGATAAATTTGTTTCACTACTACGAATAAAAGAATAATATTGATTATTAACTGTAACAGTTACCAATTGCCACAATAATGCTTCATATCAAATAATACTTAAACCTCACTGATACGTAAAAACCAGTGCTACTGCTCAGGTGTCAGAGAGCAGCCTGTAGTCTGTCTGGCTTTCCTGATCATGGCCAGGTTTGGGAGCTCCTGGCCATTGGCCTTGTAGGTTGGCTTTCGCTGAGGGGCCGAGGGGACAGGACCCCTCCCCATTTCTGTCATTGTACAGAGGGCTTGGTAAACTATATTCTTAGGATGAAATCAAGACAAAAGAAGAAAACAGAAACATACAAAACTTCTGAGCATAGGCACATGGGATGGTGTGTTCGAAGTCTGAGTAGATAAATCACTAGAAAGTTACATTGCAAATGATATTAGCATAGGAAGAATTAAGGAACTGTTGTAACTTCTCAGTCTATCAAAATGTGAAAACACTCCCAAGGAGCTCTGGAAAGTATTCCAGACAGAATGACCTCTTTGGATTTTCTCTGTGACAGAACTGGAGGCTAGAAACCAAGGATGCATAGGATTTCTACAAGATGACTCCCAAATGGTCATAAAGACTGTGCTGTACAAATATTTGCCTTCTGATATGCATTCTTCCCTTTCTTTTTAGAAATGAAACCATAAACAAATTGTCTAACTAAAGGATTATATTGCCCAGAGCCCTTACAGTTAGGCATAATCAATGAAATGTCATTTGATCTTTTAAAAGAATAGTAGGAAAGTTTACTTCCCAGAGAGCAGGTGTAAGCCTATTGTTTTAACTTTTCTGATTATTCTACCCTTGCAATTTAGGTCTACTCCCTGAAGCACTATCAGATATGTAAGATGAAGTGGTAGAGTAAAAGATAAGAAAAAGAGCCTACCTCCTTGATAAACTTGAAACATCATGCAAGTCTGCAAACACATGAGATAGTTTTATAGACATGTAAGAATGAATATATATGATATATAATATACAAAATATAATATGTAATATATTATATAATATGTTATATATTATATAGTGCATATATTTATAGTTAAACTTGAGCAAATACTTTAAGGTCTTTTCCCTTACATTGTATGCACTTCCTGATACAAAGTGAGTATGTCGTCATTCCTTACGTCCTTATGTCTTTTTACTTCTACTACAGATTCCTGCCAGTGTAACTGTAATAGCAGACAGAGGTTATTTATTTATTTATTTATTTTTAGGTTTTTTGAGACAGGGTCTCGCTTTGTGGTTCAGGCTGGCTCTGAGCTCAGCCTCAAACTCACATCACAGAAATCCTCATGCCTCTGCCTCTTGAGTGCTGGGATTACAGGCGTGAGCCACCACACCTGGCACTGTGGTATGTGGTACTGATTGCTGCTAGGCGTGAGTCTCCACTGCCGGTACTGTATGTGGTTACCGGGGATCGAACCTGGGTCCTTGCTCTTGCAAGACAGGCGCCGGAACCACTGAGCTAACTCTTTGGCCCAGAGGGTATCTATTAAAACTTAAACAATCATCCTGTCTCTGCTCAAAGTCCACAGATCCTGAAATGACTGATGTACCTAGCTCCATATGTTTTTATGATCACAACCCCTTCCTTCCCTTACCTCATCTCTACTACTGAGTTCTAGCCAAGCTTTCATCGTTCTTCTTCTTGCATACACATGATGTTCTCTTGTCTTACAGCTTTGCCACAGCTATGCCTTGGTTATATGCCATTGTCATTAGTGTCCTTTGGCTTATTTATCTTTCTCCTTCAAGTTTTGTCTACCTGCCATCTTTTTGCTCATCGCTTTTCTAATTCCCAGATTAATTCTATAACTTTTGCTTATCTTTATCTGGTATGTTACTTGTCCTTTAAAGTGATTCAGTTTTTCTTTTTTATAGCATTAATGATGTATGTTTACATCATGGAATTCACTAACTTATTATTTTATTGTATGATTTGCTAAATGGTACTAACCATAAATTAAGGAATGTAAATGTGTCCTAAAGACTAGGACTAGCAATACACCCTAAACCACTGAGAAGGGCTTAAGATATCCACCAACTTTTTGTCATCTTCAAGATGTTCCAGTGAGTTTATCTAATTCTTTAGTACTATTTTAGGGATTTATTCTGCTTAGTTCTAATATTTTTTAGAAAATAAATATTTAAACATTAATAGAAGAATGAATAAAAAGTATGCCTTTGTACACCTTTTGTTACTTCAGAAAATAAAGGAAACATAGTATATATTCTTTAAGAAAATTATGAATATAAAAGGAATATCAATATAAAATTATAATATAAACTAAGAAATATAAAAACTAGTTTGACCAATAAGAACTTGCAGAAGTGTTCCATGAAAAAATGTAAGTGGATTTCTGCATTTGGGACAATAGAGCCTAGGTACTATGACGAACACAACTACATCTTCTGTGAACTATTTATAGAACAAATACAGACTGAACAGAGAGAAAAGGTAGATGGGCCTTTAGGAGCTGGGCCTCTGTGGGATGCCATGACAAGGGGTTCTTTGGATTTTATTTTTGTTTATACATTTAGCTGAAGAGCCATCAATACAGAGATGTTAATAGGTGCAGATAAATAAGAAAACCCAGTAACCCCATTCTTTTGACTAATGTACAATGGAAAAAAGCAATCTAGTAAAACAAAATAATCTTTAATTTTCAGACAGCCAAACACCATAGAGTGGACTATGATCAACTCTAAACCACTACTTAAAGGTGATGAGGGAGCCTCGACTTCATACCTGGGAGCTGGTAAGGAGGTTCCAAGACCTCAGCCGAGGAGGTAAAAATGATGACCAAGGAAGCAGTTGGGATTTTCATGTCTGTTGACCAGTAATGAGGTCCCCACCATGAAATTCATAGAAGTCACATGTTCATCTGAAAAACCAAGTCTTATCTGGCAATAAGCAGGTAGATACCCATCTCCTCATTCAAATGTAATGGAGGAGGCCTATGGGAGAGGGAGAGCATCCACCCTCACTCGTTATGGAAGCATATCCCCTGGGGCATCAGGAAAAGTCACATGCAGAGCTGGAATATCCTTCTACCTGACACTAATGAGGATGCTCCTCTGGTATGTCACGCGTGGAGAGAAACACACAGTTCTACTTCTATCTAGCAGTAAAAAGATAGAATTTCCTCCCTTTCCCTGCCTGAGAAGTGAAGCAAAAGGCAAGCAAAATAGAAAGTTTAAATAAGACACAGAGTGTTTAAATTTCAATAGAAGAGTATTTATCATACAAAGGAATAAGAAAACCTGAAAATGAATAAAAAGAGACACAAACTCCAACTGCAAGATGATAGTGATTTAGAATCATCTGACAAAGATCTTAGAACAGCCACAATAAAAATCCTTCTGTAAGAAATTATGAACATACTTAAAAATGACAAATGGAAAACCTGAGTAAAGAAACAGCAAGATTCAGCAAAGAAGAATCAACTGGAAATTTTGGAACTGAAATATACAATTTCTGAAAAGGAAAAGTTGAAGGTTGGCTTAAGAGGATGACAGAAGAGACAGGGAAGGAATCAGTGAGCTGGAAGACAAAACCATAGAAATTAATTGGAAGAAAAGATAAAGTAGGAACTAGCAAACAGAGACCCAGACGATAGCAACAGAGCAGGGGCGGACTATAACAAGATATTTAAAATTTATTTCTTCAGAAATCCCCAAGGAAAGAAAAACATGCAAGGATGACAAGTGCTCCAAGAAATAATAAATTTAAACTTCCTAAATTTGGTAAAAAACCCAATAAATGTACAGTTTTTGGATGTGCAGTGCATCCCAAACAGAATAAACTTAAAGAAATTCACTATGTTAGTTAAGCTTTTCAAAACTAAATATTAAAAAAAATCTTGAAATGTCAAGAGAGAAGAGACACCTTATCTAATGGAGAAAAGCAATTAAGATGACAGCGATTTCTCCTCTGAACACAGGGGACCAGAAGAAAATGACACAATATTTTTGAACTGTTAAAAAAGAACTATGGCCTGAATTTCTGAATCCAGTGAAGAACACTTTGCAGGAGTGGAGAGAAAATTAACATTCTAACACAGATAAGAACAAAAAATTCCATCACTGGAGTGTCAAAAGGAAGTTCTTCAAACAAACAAACAAACAAACAAACAAAAAATAAGGTGAGGGATTGTAGAACATTAAGAAGGAAAAAAAACCAGCAAGAAAAAGTATGGATAAATAAAATAGACTTTCTTGTCTTGAGTTTCAAAATTATGTCTGATGATTGCAACAAAAATTAAGGACAGTAATGGCCACCCAAAAGTGTTGTTCAACAAACTGAGATATTCTAGTCATTGCAATAAGGAAAGAAGAGAGGGAAAGTGTATAAATCAGAAAGAAACAAGTAAGTTTCTATTTCTATATAGCCATTTATAGGATAAACATACAAAAATAAATTGTATTTATATTCATTAGGAAAAATGCCTGAATAGTGAGCCAATCAAATAATGCCAGTTTTAAACTTAAAATAATGCCACAGCATCAACTATTTATAGTATTTTGTTTGCTGAAAAATACAGTGCTGATGAAAGAAATGAAAGAAATCTAGAGATTTTCTGATGTACTATTTTCATAGAATTAAAAACTCCATATAATAAACATGGCAATTTTCTAAAAAAATCTATCTATAAATTTAATGTTATTCTCAAAATCCCAAAAAGAAATTTTAGTAAATATTAATATTTATCTAAAATTTACATAATAAAATAAAAAATAAAAATACAGAAAATAATTTTGAAGAAGAAAAGCAGAGGAATAACCTTACCAGATTCTAAAATTATATAGATACTATAATCAAGATTGTGCAGGGAAAAGAGAAGGAACAGAGATGAAGTAGCAGTGGAGACAAGCCAGAAACAGAGCCCAAATTAACAGAGCCCAAATTCCCACACAGAGAGCCCAAATTAATTTCTGACAAAGATTAAAAAAAACCCCCAAAACTATAGTTCTCTACAAATTGTGCTGAAGCAGCTGGAGATCCACAGGTAAAATAAAGAAAAAAAATATGTTGATTGAACTCCCATACCCCATACAGAATTAACAGCTCAGAATGGCTTATGAACTTAAATGTAAAACATGAAGGTATAAAACTTTTACAAAAATTGAGAAAAATCTTTAGGATTTAAAACTAAAAAATTTTTATATTTAATATCAAAATCATAATCCATAATAGGAAAAAATGAACTTATCAAAATTGAAAATACTTGATTTATAAAAGTCTATAAGAAAGAAAAGATGAATTACAGAGTAGAAGGGATTGTTGACAAACTGCATTTGCAGAACTGGATTAAAATTTCAGATGTAGACTCTCAAATGTGATCATAAAACACAAATCTAAAAACTCAACAACTCAAGTCAAACATGGAAAAATACATAAAAAGATCTTTTTCTGTCAAAGATACACATATAACAAATAAGAACTTCAAAATACATCCAACATCATGAGCCATTAGGGAAATGCAAATTTGAACCATAATGAAATATCAACACACACCCCTGAGAATGGCTAAAATACAAACTAGTAACACTACCAAGTGCTAGTGAGGTTGCATGGTAAGGAGGTCATTTACCCGTTGGTGGTGGTATGTAAAATGGTAGATCCTCTCTGCATAAGTTCAGTGTTTTTTAAAAAAACTATATATAAAAAAGCTATATAATCCAGCCTTTATATTCCTGGCACTTATCTCAAAGAAATCAAGACTTACTTTCTTACTAGGCCTGCATATAAATATTTATAGCAGCTTTATTCATCACAGCTAATAACAAGAAACACTTCACATGCCCTTTGTAAGTGAATATTTAAACAAAGTGTAGTACATCCATATTGTGGACTACTATTAAACAATACAAATAATGAGTTACTGATACATATGACATCCTGGATGAATCTACAGTGAACTATAGTAGTGGAAAGAAAGGTTACAGTTCCTGAATTACATGAGATATGATTTCATTCATAGGACCTTTCTAATACAAAAAATGTTAGTGAGGAACAATAGGTAAATGGTTGGCAGAGGGCAGGAAGGAGGTAATACAGGTACAGTGTGTGTGATCATGTAGTAAAACATGAAAAAATCCTAGTGGTGATGGCTCTGTATTGTATCTTTCATATCAATGTCAGGGTGCTGAAAATAGCACTGTAAAAATAATTTTGCAAGATGTTATGATAGCAGGAAACTGGGTAAAGGGTGTACAGTAGGCTTCTCTTACCATTCTGAATTTACAGTGATTCATCATGAAATGTTCTATAGAAAGAAAAAGAGAGTATTCTCACATTACAAAATTAGCATTCATGTTTAGAAGTCCCTTGAAAATAACCAACTCATGAAAGGAGAGTGAAAGGAAAATCACGGACCACTTAGACTAGGAATACATTGACAAAGGGAAGGTAGAAATCATAAAGGAAATATCAGCAAAAATTGAATGAAGGGTTTAGTGTAATCTTAAATACTGCCACACAAGAGGATGAGGCGAGGTGAGCATCTAAAAAAATTTGGGCAGCTGCCTATCATACAGTACTTTGCTGTTCACAAGGTGATTTGTCCAACAGCCTACCGTTGCTTGTAAAATTCAGTAGTAGAACCCTTTTTTAATACAGCCCAACAGTTTTTCCCTAAGCCTCTTTTTCAGTTAATACTAAAGGTTCAGGGTCTGATTTGTTGTGGATTGGCTTTGAAAAGACCTTGGCCCGTAGTAGTTGAGCCAATTCTAACTCAGCCAGAAGCAAAGTTTAGAATCCAGTCCTGCTTATGACCACACAAATGTGATTCATTTGATACTTTACTGATCCCTACAGCTTCGAAAACTCTTATGTGCTTATTGCACATCCGAGTATTAGATCCAGACAGGAAAATGAGCGCCATGTCCATGGTTGGTTCCGGTTTTTGTTGTTGACCTAGAATACAGAAAGCAGTGGGACCCTAATTCTCCTACTCTTCTGTCTTCCTGAGTTCCCTTCAATTAATCCTGCTCCAACAGATTTGGCCAAGTATTCTTCATGCTGTAAAAACTTTTAATTCATAAGGTGAAAGGGGACAATGTTGAGATTGTAACAAAAAGTAAGGAAACAAATTTTATATATATGGGGGGTGGTAGGGTGGGTGGGGCTATGGGAAAAAAATGAGAATTAAGTTGTGTCTTATACTGGTACAAATCCCCATTATGGAGTGCAATCATGATGTGTATATTTAATGTACCAATAAAGATAATTAAAAAAAACTTTTAATTCAGATAATCTTAGAAGTGCATTTCTTTGTACTTTCTAATAATATATTAATTCATATGTGAAATTTTTGTAGAAGAGAAAAATACGTTAACCTTCTCAATTCACTTTACAAAATAAGGCTTTGCTGGCTTTCTCTTTCTCATTTCTTTCCAGGCATTTCCACCTCATGCCCAATCTGGCAGCTCATTAAATTCCTACACCTCCTTTCTCAGAATAATTTACTCACTCAGATGTCATGCTCCTGGGAAGACCTCCTATCTCTAGGATAGGATTTGCTTTTATTTTCTTCTCCATAAGATATATCCCTTTTGTGTCCTACTCCTTTTCCTCTTGTAGTTCTAAATCTTTTGACATAATGTAGTAGTTTAAGATGTGATTGTTACATGCATGGAATTCATGAATATCTTCTTATATCCTGGATTCCAGAATGCAAACACAAGCAGCACATTAAGAAATTTGACCTAAATTTCAGTTCAAGGAAAATGCAGTATTAATCAAACCAAACCAAAATTTAAAGTAAGCCCTACAGATATTGAAAGGTTCATTTGAGATTAAAAATGCTAAGATTTTCTTAGTTGTCAGATTCTGAAACTCTTGGTGACCAGATACAATCCAAGGTACACTGTCCTTTACTAGGCTGGGATGTGTTTTTCTGTTATTTCATAACTAGTTTTGGAGTCATTTAAGAGCATTTAACAAAGAGTTAAGCTAGATAAAACTCCCCAGTGAAAGAAATCTCAGTATATTTTTACACCACTTTTCTACTTGATAACCACAAAGTATTTGTAAGCCTAATCTAAATCTCATCTCTTTTACTCTTGTTTCTTCAGTGTAAAGAAAGGCATAAGGTGGGTCAGTCACAATGTGCATGTGTGAGTTGCAGGATAAAATACAAAACTGAATCCAAGGGGGAAGCCAAAGGCATGACACTGTTGCTAATGACCCCTCTATACCTTCATCCTTAATGGAAAATCATGCAAATAGGTTGACTTTGGAAGTGCTTTGATTCTTTGGGCAATCACCCATCAATGTTTTGTTTCACCAGTGATACAATCAAGCCTGCTAAGCGAGACAGAGCTTGCTCTGTTTCCTAAGCTTGGGGGCAAATCTTTCCACCCACGGAAAAATAATTTATCAGTTCACCTCCCACTCACAGAAGGAACTGCCTTGAAGTTCCTCAGCCCTAAGCCTGGTTCAGTGGTTCCAAATCCACTGAGTCCCTGAAGCCCGTCATTGTTGGCCTGTGTACACCAGTGGAGCGAGCCCTTCTGCCAACACTCGTATTAGCATTTCTAGCTCTTCTGAAGCTGTGACAGTGGGATTTCTGGTAACCCTTTATGACACCTGTTCTACCAAAAAAAGACACATGGTGCATATGTGTATTTCTATGAAATACAATTTATCATCTATAGAATTATTCATGAGGTATAATATGAGCATATAGTACATAAAAGTAAGTAAATCAATTAAACCCACAATATAGAAGCATATAGGTGAAATGTTATAATTTTTAATAAGAAGCAGAAGCGACAAAATGCTCCGCAGAAGAAATAATGTAGGTATATACTAAAAATTATGGATCATCAGTGACACCTTCTTACAATGAAATTAATGGAGCTGGACATTCAAAAGACCTCTGGATACATGTGTGGGAAGCCATGGTTGACTGTGTACATGGCTTCTAGGTGGGGAGGTAGAATGGGCACCAAAAGCAGTGACTCGACTCTGCCCTGTGATTAGCAGGGTATCAGATAGGCAAGAAAAAATGGCTAGTGGCCTTGTGCAGGAAAAGCTGTGTGAAGCAAAGTTCACAAAGATGACGTTAGTCCATCTACTAGTGGGCGGGGATTGAAATCAACTCTACTGAACAGGAGGTGAGAGAGTTTTCAAGGGCTGATATGAAATTAGAAAAGTCCTGGAGGACCTCAGGGTGTGACTCAGTCATCAGTGTTTGAATTAGGCTCCCATCCTTTGACAAAGGGCTAGGAGATAGGGAGGGAAGCTACCTGTCTTGATTACATTTCAAAGCATTGGCCTCTAGTTCCTTAACGAAAGCAGGCAAGGCTTAGAAAACTGTCAGCAAAATTTATATCTCTAAGGGCCAAGCAAAGAACTTCACCTGCAAAAGTAAGTGAAAAAGAAAAATAAGTGTCTAAAATAAGAGCTAAAAGAAAAGGAAAATTAGGAAGAAATAATATAGGTATATACTCAAAATTATGGATCATCAGTGACACCTTCTTACAATGAAATTAGTGGAGCTGGACATTCAAAAGACCTCTGCCTTAACTGCCTTAACTCTGGTCAAACTGAAGGGAAAGATAGGCCCTCTTGGTTGGTTGTCAAATTTGACCACAGCCTGTGTGCTGGGCCTCCCTTCTAGATGTCACTTGCTTTCTTCTGCCCTTCTCCACAGTGTGTCTTGTATTTTCACTTGGACATTTGTACCTGGCTTCTCTTGTGGTTGGATTCAGTGTCCATAGAACATGGTGGAGCACACATCTCAAGAAGCATAAGCCAAGATTGTAGTGATAATTATGATGTAGTGAGCATCTATAACCCCACAATATTATTTCTATTTTTTCTCTATTACTTCTGATAGGAATTAACTTCAAATTGAGCTATAAGACCATTACTTTTTAGGGTAAGACTAGGCTAAAATGAACTGGAAATTCTCCTGTCTCAGCCTCTCATACCTCTGAAATTATAAGTTTGTTTTAGAACTTAGTTTGTTTCTTTCACCTGTTAATCTTCAAGTCACTAAATTATCCTGATTCAAGAAGTGTGTAATATACTTTACTTTACAATGGAAGAATAGAAAAGAGTCCATGGTAATCTTTAAACTACCACCAATGTGTACATGGAGCAACACAACTACACTTACATAGTTGGGTAGTTAGTACAAGAATCTGAGGCTACATGCAAGTACACAATCAGGTCAAAAAAAAAAAGCAAACTGTAAGTAAAAAAATGAAATATATTTCAGAGGTGATGGATAAAACAAATGTTGAATGGGGAACTGATTGAGTTGGATCCTTCTACAGGCTACAATTAGCTATCTGACCTTAGGTAAATCAGTTAATCTTGAAGGTTCCTTCCCAGTCCAAAATTCAGTTACTCCAAAGACCAGGATTGCCTTAATTTGTATTATTAAGGATGTACTGAGTGCACATGTAAAGGGTCCAGGAACCACTCTCGTTAAACCTTTGATCATGGTAATTTAAATACTTTGAAATGTTAGGAAGAGAGACAATGTAGCATGGAGAGATGTGGCTCCTGTAAATAGCGATAGAAAATACATTTCTTTGTAATGCATCTGTTCCAGATTTGTTTTCTCAGTGTGCTGCTCCTCTGCACATTGGGGAGATTTCTGTTTGGTTTTTGACTTTAGCAGATTCTCAGGTAGAACATTCTCACCTTTGCAGAAGTAGGAGTCATCTCATTGATTGTCTTGAGTAAAAGGAAATGGCTCATGCATCTTTTCTACATTATAACAAATGTCCTCTTGCATTATAATTGAATGGTGATTGTTGTGTTCAATCAATGGGAAAGGTTAAAGGAGCTCCTCTGCCAGCATTTTTAATGGAGAAGTCGATTAAGATTCAGTTTAATCATTCTGGCTGCTTCAGAATTAAAGCAACAAAGACCATCAATGGCACTATAATTACTAGTCTTTCTGTAAGTTTACACTGCTATTTATGCAGCTATAAATTTTATTATAATGCAGAATGCATCAGGTTAACTCGTTTTATTTGCAATGTAAAATATTTGCTTTAATTGTTTGAAGAGAAGAAATTGTTCTGATAAAGTATATATAATTCAATCCAATATATTTTTTTAAAGCTTAAGAGTCTAAGTGAATCAGTATGATACTCTGTGTTAAATAGTTTAAAGTCATGGCCTTAACCTTGGGACACGTGAGACATATATCAGTTTATTGAACATGGAGACTAACATCTCTCCCAGGTGACTGGTAAGGGTCAAATGTATTATTCTAATCCCTGTTCCAAACAGAGAAAAGGTCATTATACAGTACCTACTGCATGTTGTAAAGAGTGAAAAATTCACACTGGGGGCGTGGGTGCAAATCTATTTTAGACTTGGCCTTTAAAATGTTTTTTAAATTGAATGATTAAGTGGTGATGAACCAGAAAAAATACCTTGAAATTGATCCCATTTATTAATTAGTTTGCACATGTAAAGGTCTTTCTATAAATAGAAGACTAGAGAAAATTGTTCTTCTTGAATGGAGGAATGACTTTCAAATTAACCTTTTTTCACTATAGGAATAATGCTTATAAATGCACTTATTACCATCCAATACTTTGCTTCATTCAATGTATAGATAGAGAAGTATGTATGGGGACTTTGTTGTAAAGTTTATGCTTGGTCCACATCAACAAGCCCATGGTGGTAAGCAACTCTAGAGACAGTAACTGATTGAAGAAATACATAGAATTCTACAGTTTTCCTGAAAAATCAGGCTGCTGTGATCATGGTAAAAAGCAATGTTATCATTCTTTCATGACTCTGCGATTGGCAGAATAAAACTAAGAATCTTAAGAGCAATCAGAAGCTTAAATTTGGAAGCTGAAGAGTTTTATATAGTATTTGATTCATATTGGAGTCAAGTATCTATTGAAAGAAATAGAGAAATATTAGCTGCCATGATTCTCTTAAAAAAGTCAAAGCCTTACATTTACTTTGATCTACAATTTTTTCCTAACAGAAGGCAAAAGAAAAGAAATTAAATGAGGAGGAGAAGGAGGAAAAGGAAAAGGAGGAAGTGAAGGAATAAATATAATTCTAAGTGCTGAAAGAAGAACCTAATTCTCCTACTCATTTTGGAGGTGAAAGGGTCGCGGTCCTATGAAACACATTCATTTTGCTAAAGTTACAAATCTTACTGGTGGAGAAACAGGTCCAGAAACCATGTTCCTGTCCCTTTAGCTTCTCAACGTTGTCACAGTTGTTGGGAACAGACAGTACACGTTCCAAATTCTAAACCTGCCTATATATTTTGCCCTGATACTTCCAAGTAGTAGTCTCTGTAAAAGACAACTTCCATCTTTAATTTCTTTACAGAAGCCATGGGGAGGTCCTTTTTGTAGACCCTTTGTATGCGTATAAGTGTAGGAGAGGTTTGAAATACAAGAAAGATTTTCATTGTAATAGTTCTATCCACTGGGTTTGACTCGGTGAAGAAGGATGAAACATTTTCCCAGGGTCAGGAACTCCACAGTTGCACAGCCGAGGTCCTCATGACAATGTAGTGTGTCCTTGGTAGCAGTGCTTGCAATGCCCTCAAGTTCAGACAATAAGGTATTCATACTACACCTTTGATTGTCAGAGAAATCCATACAGATTGATTTTTTAAAAAAATTATGCATGCATTTTTATAAGTTTTTCTTATCATTTGTGAACTTACAATGCATTTCAATTTCACTAATAAAATGCTGTATTTTTCTGTTGAAATTATGAAAATTGAATTTCAGTCTAAAGTATATTAAGAAAGATAATTAGAATCACAGAAAAGTTCTTATAATAACAGATTCTTTGGAGACATAAATAATTTTCTATTGTATATAAATAGTTTATTTCCAACATCTAAATGACATTACAAATGAGCAGTTTCTATTAAATACCCTAGGATTTACACATAGATGTAAATAATCTTGACCATCGAATGTATTTGGTTCCTTTAATTTTAAAATGAGTCTATAAATGCAATGTTCATGAAGAACAAAAATATTTTTTAAAATGTAAATATTTCACTTGTAACAATAAAGGACACTGTGTTCCTAGGGCTGTACTATCTTAGGTTTCCATTTTATAGAAAACTCAGAATTTGTGTTTTAAATCTGTGAAGCTGACCCATTAAGTTAAAAATTAGCATGTTTATTTGTAACTAAATAAAATGTAAGCCTACTAAATAATGGTAATTTCATAGATATTCTCTCAATTAGGAAATTCTGGTGAACAAGTACAGAAAAAGAAATACAATTCTACTTATGTACATTTATTTATGAAAGCTAGACTTTTTGGTATATTTGTGGACGACAGGAAGATACCATTGCAAGAGGGATAAATTTCTTCTTGTCATTTATTGAACAATTGCCATTGCTATTGTGTTGGATTGGTTAGTAGAGGTCTATTGTGAGATACTATCAATTCTAATATGATTTGTAGGCATATCTCCAAACATATTGCAGCTAAAATTGTTATATCCTTTTTAGGCACCTTGTACCACTTACAGTATGCTAAATGCTGCTGTAACAAACTCCAATAAAGTGCCATGACAGAATAATATTTACTCTTTGCAGAAATATCATCCCAGAATAAGGCTCCTCTGAATGTGTAGTAAAAGCAGCCTGAGCCAGCCCACTTCAGGTCCAACTCAGGCCATTTCATTATTGGAAATAATCAAGATCAACAGATAACTAAGGTATCCAGTTGACATCAACTGAATTGTGGTTGATGTAAGTGTTCTCCACAATGATGTAAGGTCTTCACCAGGACATTCACCACATGCATTCACTGGACTTTGTCTATCATCTTAAAATGTGGAAGTTGGCCAGAGACTTGGTTCATGGCACAGCACTTGCTATTCAAGTGCAACATGCTGAGTTTGATCCTCAGTACTGCAAAAAAGAGGATAAAAAATTTAATTTTCTCCTTCAAAGAAAAAAGTATGAAGTTTTAGGGATTGAAAAAAAAAACGGACTTGTATTTAGAATACTAACTCTATTTGAATTATACACATTAATATATTAAAGAATTTACCTAAGTCAGAGGACCAATTTGTGAATTTATTGTTATTTGATCCTTTCAGAGCAAGTGAAAATTTGAGATCCACCTGGAAGGTGAAAAGAGAGAATGTGGAGAGAATGAAAGGATTCTGGAAACCAGCTAGACAATAGGGTTAGAAAGAAGAGTGTGATTTTAAGGGCTCTCACAGACAAATAAGTGGGCTGTGTGATCACTCTACTTCAATAAAGAGGGAAGGCGAACTGTACCACTCCCTCTTTTGGTCTTAATATTATTTGAATTTAATGTATCACAAAAAATCCCCCATTTTCACAAAGATTGATATTACCTCCTGTAAGATTTAGGGAAATAACCAATTTTTTGAGAAATAATTGTCAGAAGAAGTTCATCCTTTTAGGTTTATCTAGTAAAATGCTTATATTTTGACTTTTGATTTCAACTTAGCCTGTCAGTGTGATAATAACCATGCTTTGGTGTTTAGAATGTGTCCGCAACATATTTGAGATGGATCAAAATCAAAATGGATTGATAGATATTCTATAAAACAAACACAGCAACTTGTTAATCATGATAGAATGTGGGAAGTAGATACATGAGTTTTTTTCTGTATAGTTCTTTTGACTTTGTGTGTTAAAAATATTTTACTGGGAAAAAACCCCACTCTATCTTGTTTCTATTTCCTGACCCAAAGTATACCCAAAGTAGTTCAGACCCAATACATTTTTGGGAATCAACAAACTTCCTTCCCTCCCTAGGGTACAGGTGACCTTGCTAACTTGGTTGAGTTAGTCATGAAACCCCAATGGCTGGGTCTGAGTTCCTGGTCTCTAGATATTCATATTATCTATTGTAAATCATTTAGTGGCCTTTCAAACCTGTCCCTTCTAGAGATAGTAGACAATGGCAATGGTCTTTTCCCTTCTAGAGAAGGTTCAGGTTGTGAAATCTTCAGGTTTGAAATTCCTAAGTTTTACATAGAAGCCTGAGAGGGGGAAAACCAACACCAAGAAAGAGGCAAAGACACTATATAAAGATATGGAGCCTCCTGGGTGGGGGACATAGCTCAGTGGTTCCAGCGCCTGTCTTGCAAGCGCAAGGACCAGGGTTTGATCCCCAGTAACCACATAACAATACTGGGTGTGGAGACTCACCCCAGCAGCAATCAGTACCACATACCACAGTGCCGGGCATGGTGGCTCAAGCCTGTAATCCCAGTACTCAGGAGGCAGAGGCAGGAGGATTGCTGTGATGTGAGTTGGAGGCTGAGCTCAGGGCCAGCCTGAACCACAAAGCGAGACCCTGTCTCAAAAAAACTTAAAAAAAAAAGATATGGAGCCTCCTTATGAGCTGAGAACTTGTGCTTTGAAATGTAATACACCACACACACACACACACACACACACACACACACACACACACACCGCGAGACCCTCCTTCTCTTAAATGTGGAGTTTCAGAACTTGTGAATGAAGCCTGAGGAATACGAAAAGTAAGGGGAGAGTAATGCCTTTGGGGACTCCATGTTACATGGGATTCTGTTTTGCCAGACTAAGTAGAAATGTCTTCCCGCTGGCCTTAAAGAAGTAAACTGTCATGCTAAGAGGAGGACCTGTGAGGTGCTGCTGGAAGGGATCTCTGGGTGGCCACTAAGTGCTGAGGGACCCACTGAGTATCACTGTCGAAAACAAGGATTTCAGTCTTACAACCCAGGACACTGACGTCTGTTAACAACCAAGTGATCTGGGAAGAGTCACGAGCTCCAGAAGAGAGTATAGCACAGCTAACAGTTTCAGTGGCCCTGTGAAAACACTGAGCTGAGGTCCTGTCCATGGGTGGGACCCTTTGCATGTAGAACACCCCTGAGATTAAAACACATGTGCAGTTGGAGCTGCTAGGTTTGTAGCAGTTTGTTATCCAGAGGCACAGGAGTCCTATAGATTTTGACACCTAGCACATGGTAGGTATGACATCACAAACGTTAATCACCTATCTCGTAAAACCTTTATAACAATTTTGAATCTTAACAACCATTTAATGGATAATAAACTTGACAAAAAGAGTTTAAAAAGGTTAATTATAGTGTTTTGGCAGCCATATGTGGTAAATCATTGATTCAAACTCAAAATAAGTAAGACTTGAAGGTGGTGAACGCTTCCATCTGACAGCATCTTTTCCAAACCCTTTCCAAAATCATCCTATCTTAGTCAGGCCCACACTATTGCAAAGTCTACTAACGCATCCGTGCCATACTTTTTGCACTATCCTCCGAGCCTCAAAATCTTTCACCAAATCATATCACCACGTTGTCTCAAATTCTGATGACTCTCAATTGCCCAGGGAGAAAAGGCCAAACAAGTCAAGTGTTCCAGGCTTTCTGTAACGAGGCTGCTTCAATTCAGCCAGAGGACGTCTAGATGTGAGTGAATGTTTACTGTGTGTGTCTCAGTGAAAGCAGGGCACATAGGGGTCGCCAGAGGAAGCTGCCTCACATCATGTTTCTTCAGCTCTTATGGATGGGGCGAAGCCAAGGAGGAGTAAGACTGAGTAATAAGTCTAAATGCTAACCGGCTTGTAAGTACTAAGGAGATGAGTGTGCCAGGATGGAAATCATATGGGCTGGGAATTCCCCTTCTGTTGACCACAGAAGGTATAGACATAATCTATCAAGAACAGAATGCACGCCATACTTTGTTCATTAGCATTTAAAGAGGATGTTTGGCATCAGACAACAAATACACTGCTTGCAAGACCTTGGCAGCAGAGCATCGTGTCAGTTAATGACAATCTGTACCTTTTAAGAAAAAGACTAATGCCCAATGCTACATTGAAGCTGTTTCATTTTCACTAACTAAAATGAAATGAAACCCTTGCTCTTCCAAGTTCCTCACTTCTAGCATGGTAGTCAAACAGTAAGGAAAAAAAAGTGAATATTCTCTACACAGCAGGGGGAAAAACTGGCTCTCAAGAACCATCAAATCCCAATATCCTAGCAAACAAAACCTGAAAAATGAAATGACTCATACAGACTAAACAGGTAGTAGAAGTAAAATCAGAGCTGATATATCCTAGAGAAAATCAGGGAGAAGCAAACATTCTGTGGCTGGATTACAATATATAACTTCATTGTTTTTGGTTTTTGTTCACTATTCTACACATAGTGCTGACCTTTGCACATATCAGAAGTCCAACCATACCTAGTCTTCATTGTATGATTTACACATACTTCAACAAGTGCCTGCCTACTTTTAATTTTATTTGATGCTGCTACTTTCAAAAAGGATACAATTTAAAAATAAAAATTAATTTGTATGTTTTGGTGGTATAAGAGCCAGTTCAAGTGAAATTTAAAATGACATGATAATTTATTTTATATTTAGTTGTAATTAAAATATCTATAATATTGTATTAAGTTATAACCAGCCCATGTATATTTGTGTGAGAAAGTCTTACATATATTTAAATATACAAAACTCAGTTTTTGAGTGGATGAAGTAAGCCTGAAAGCTTGTTGTTGGAACACCTAGTGGTATAGACTTTCTGGAAAACAAATCTGTCATAAATAATATCTCTGCTTCTAATCCAATAAATCTTGCATTGTACAATTAGAAAAATGTGTAAAATGTAAATTTAAATAGAAAAAAATATATTCCATCAATGTTATTTACAACAATAATATAATAGTCAAAAAATGCAGAGCAATACATTATTTATATTACATTCACATGACAGAATATCATTAGGCTATTAATATAGTATCTACCAAGAGATATCCTGTGGCTACAATAGTTATAATTACTTATTCATGTATTTATCCAGTCAACTTAATACAGTTCTAATACATACCATTTATTGGCCAGAACATCAGAAATGCTTCCAATCTGTCAAAGGAAGACCTAAAGTACTACCCTCTTATTTTTTAGTTTCAGATAGTCTCATAAACAGTAGATTCCCAAAGGTTCAAACATTGAGATCTTTCTCTCGAGTAACTGGGGAGACTGGGATGACAACCAGTACTAATGCACATTTTTTGCTTTGTTTTGGGTTTTTTTCCTTGTTTCAGTTTTTAGAGATTGGATCTCATTTTGTACTTCAGGCTGGCCTTCAACATGCAGGGATCCTTCTGCCTCAGTCTCTTGAATGTGGGGATTGTAGGCATGTACCACCATGCCTGGCTAATGGGCAGGAGAATGGGAAAAAATGAGAATTAAGTCGTGTCATATACTGGTACAAGTTCTCAATGCTGATTGTGATCATGATATGTATATAAAATGTACAATAAAAGCAATTTAAAGAATTTGAGCCCATTGTGGGTACTTTATTTTTTTAAAATGCACCTTTGTTGGATAGAAGGGTGCACTGAGAGCAAGTGAGGAACAAGGACAGCTGTAGTGACAATAACTATGGTAGAAGTGAGAAGGGACTGAAGAAAAGTTTTATGGAAAAAGTAAGGTATGTAGTAACTTCAAACAATTCTGGTTTTCAGTGAAAAACAATAATCTATATAAAATAAAAAAACTATGTATATCTTTCTCTCTGATAGGAGAAACTGAAAATGTAAATGAGTTCCAGAAAGTATGTTAGATGTTGTAAAATAGAAATTATTCAAAGGGAAATGGGGTAGGTAATGGGCAAATTAAAAATTATGTGGGCCGGGGATTTAGCTCAGTAGTCCTGGCACCTGCCTTGCAAGTGCAAAGGCCCAGGTTCGATCCCCAGTAACCACATACAACAACACTGGGCATGGAGACTCACGCCCACCAGCGTCAGTACCATCTATCACAGTGTCGGGTGTGGTGGCTCATGATGGTAATTCCTGCACTCAGGAGGCAGAGATAGGATTGCTGTGAGTTAGAGGTTGAACTCAAGGCCAGCCTGAACTACAAAAGTGAGACCTTGTCTCAAAAAAAAAAAATTGTGATGGTAATTTAAAAAAAGGAAACAAAGCTTATATATATATGGGGTGGGGGTTTGTTGGGTGGGTAGGGGAATGGGAAAAAATGAGAATCAAGTCTTGTCATATACTGGTACAAATTGTCAATGTTGAGTATGATCATGGTATGTATATAAAGTGTACCTATTTCACAATAAAAATACATACATTATAACTATATTTGTGTCACGGAATTATGAGGGAATATGTATTTTCTTTATTATGTTTTCTGTTATTTCACAATGAGTAGGCATAATTTTTCAAGGCTTTGAAATGTGATTAACACATAAAATTGTATACTTTGAGTATATAAATCAATATATTTACTTACATATATGTAGTTAAATGATTACCACAATCAAGGTCATTAATATGTATATCACTTTATATAGTTGTTATTTTCTGATAAGAATGCTTGATATTTACATGTTCAGTAAATTTCAAGTATATGTGATTATTAAGTACCTCCACCATGCTATACAGTGTGCCCCTAGTACACACTCATCCTGCTACTGGAGGTTTGTATTCTGACTATATTTCCTTGCTCTCTTCATGATGTAGCTCCTCATAACTACTCTCCTGCGCCCTGTTACTGGGTTTGACTTCTTGTTGTTAAAGGTCCATTTACAAGTAAGATTACACTTTACTTGTCTTTCTGTGTCTACTCACTTAGCACAGTGTCCCCTAGGTTTACGTACATGATTGCAAATGGGAAGATTTCTTTCTTTTTTAAGGCCAAATAATATTTCACTGTATATATTTTATTTTCCTAAGGACTCTTAAGTTGCATCTTGCTATAGTGAACATGGAAACACAGCTGTCACTTCCACAGTCAGCTTCGAAAGTCCTTGCATATATCTATAGCTTCAAAAATTTATCCATTTTTTCTCCCCATGGGTTAAATGTTTTTGTTTTAACCTTTAGTTCTTGACTCATTTTGATTTTAATTTAGTACATGGTGAGAGGTACAGATCTAGATTGAAGCTTTCATTTGACTTAGCTATTTGTCTTCTAGGTATCTTCCAGAAAGAGTTAAATACAGTATATTATGCTGATACATGTTTACCCATGTTTATAGCAGCACAATTTATAATAGGTAAATCTTGGAAGCAGACTATATGTCCATCAATAGATGAATGAATAAAGAAAATGTGGCATTTATCCATAGTGGAATGCTACTCTGCCAAAAAAGAAAGATAAACCTGAGTCATTTCTAGGAAAATGGATGCACCTTGCGATCATAATATTCAGTTAAATAAATCAGACACACAAGCTTAAATATCCTTTGGTTTCTTTTATATGAGAAGCCTAAAGTATAAATAAAGAGTAGAATGAGAGATAGATACTAGAAAGTAGGATGACAGATCTTTCTCAAAAGGGAAAGTGAACAAGAGAAGGAGAGAGGGACATAGAGAGGAGGGAGGATAAAGAAGAGGAATTGGAAAAAGAAAAGAAGAAGACTTGGGATGTGACAAGTGCAAGTCCCAATGCCACAGAAGGAATGAAAACCTTATACTGCAAATGTGTACTAGTAACAACAAAAAAAGAGAAAAATATGGACAGATTTTACACTTTAGAAAGAGAGAGAAATAGAAAGTGGCTTGCTAAGTTTGGGGGGAAGTTTGAAGCTGATGTCTGTGCCAAGGGAGCCATTGCTGGTACTGCGATGCCACACACACGTGTCCAGGACCTTGCTATCTACCCCAGCAGGGCAATGCCATCTGCAGGCATGAAACGTGGTTCATGTTGCTCTCCTATTTCCAGGAGATTGCATTTTCTCCTGCAATAGACCTTTCCCTCCATGGTAATACAAGTTAATCCTGTGAATCTGTATGGACAAAAAAATTGCAATCCTACATCATGTTTTCTTCCACAATCCTTATAACTTTCTTTCGATAAAATTGCCCCACAATTTTATTTAGGAAGCACATGATCAAGAAAGGTATTTCTGGAGATCCTAGATACATTTGAATTTTCAATTCAGCTATGGAGTTGGACTCCTACTTTAAAGTTTTAAACGTGGAAAGATTCCAGTTGAGAAGGAGAAATAATCAGATTAAATAGTACATCTAGAAACTCCAAAAAGATAATCAGAAGGAAACTATGAACATGTGATCATGTTAAGAAACCAAAACTTATGGTAAGAAGTAGGAACTTACTCAAATTCCATATGCATCAATATAATTTCATAATGTTTATCTTGATCTGTGTGCTTATTAGTTCCTGGTTGATGTCTCAGTAGCATTTGCTTTTGAGTTAGAATTTGGAAACTTGCACCTTAAGACAAATCCAGTTCTGGCTTGTGGAACAGGGCATCCAGAAGAATGAACAGCAAGGTGGAGCATGACAAGAAAGAGCTGAAGGGCAAAGGGCACTTGAACCTACCTTAGCAGCGACAGGACAACCTCTCTGCATCAAGGCTATGGTGGTCCAGAGAGAAATGACATTAAACCCCACATTGCTCTTTTTTACAATACAGTCACCGCTGACCTTAGCCTGGAAAACTAGATAATCATTCAAAGGGAAGAACAAGGAAATTGTGAACTTTTTCTTTTAACTCATAAACTCTCAGATGGTCCCGAGTATCTTTGCATAATTCAAATGATTTCTATTGAGACAGAGAAAATATAACAAAGCAGACCCCATACTGGTGAGGCTGGATGTGCAAAGATGAAGGGAAAATAGTGTGCAGTCAGATCAGGAAGATAAACACATAGAAAAGTAATTACACTACAACATGCTACGTGCTACTGAGTGATGACGTTGTGAAACAAGTTAAATCAGGGGAAAAGACACCCCCCGGGGGGAGGTGGAGGAGGATTCACATTAGAAGGGATATCTAAACCTGTGTTTCAAGACATAATTTGAAATTTGCAAAGGAAAATAGACAGTAGAGGGCCTGCCGTGCAGAGAGCAGATCGTGAACAAAGGCAGAGGAGCATGAAGAAGATGACGCTTTTCATGGAAAGTGTCGAGTGAGTAGATCAACGTGGAGCACAGCACGGGGCATGATTAGAGAGGGGCTTGTTTTAGAAGGCAAATATGGCTGTGTTAACTGCAACTGGACTCACACTTCACAAAAAAGAAAGAAAATCCGCAGCATAATCTTGTTTCTTTCATAGATGAAACACACTGATGGAGACACCACACAGTAGTATATTTAAAACATATCAAAAGACTAACAAGCCCTCTGCATCTGAGAAAGCACAGAAAGACTGACAATGCATAAATTCTTCTAAAACTCCTAATCTTATTTCATATCTTTCTGGTGGTGAAATGTTAGATATTACTGTAACATTTCCAACATTATACAAATGTCCAAAATAGGTACCAAATTGCCATGGAATTCTACTTTCTAAAAAATTACAGAAGAAAGTATTCAGTTTTCTGTCTGGTACCCCAGAAGAACTCTAACTCTTGTTTCTTATTTTACTCTATAGTTAACTTGTGTGTACAAAGTAGGGTCACCTTAGTTTATAACCTTTGTAAAAATGTAATGAAATGTTTACATCTACATATTTGGAGAATTGTCAACACTTTGCCATAGGAAAAATTTTACAGGGAGATTTTTCTGGATCAAGAAATATTAGGAAACTGTGGAAAATATATGCAGTTTATAGGCTGGATAACATGGCTCACGCCTGTAATCCTGGGAGTCTGAGAAGCTGAGGCAAAAAGGTGACAAGTCAAGCCCACCTTGATCAACTCGACGAGGCCATATCTTAATGTAAAAAAAAAAAATAAAAACGGGGGCCAGGGATATTGCTCAGGGCAAAGGCCTGGGCTGGTGCCCAGCCATTTTGGTGTATTTATCAGGACAGACACAGGTATACACACATATATCTTCTGCTCGCCCCATCTTGTTAATATGAATATACTATCTAAAATCTTTGGTATCTACTTATAAATTTTTTCACTGATGTCATTTACTTTATTATTGGTAAATGTAACCATATTTTTATGTATTCATTTAATGACTTTCATGATCATTTTAATTTGGGAGTTGGAGGGGTTTTTTTTACTGATTTATAGGGCATGTTATGTATTGTTCTTCTGAACTTTTCCAGGCACTTGGGATGAGGAAATAAACAAAAGAGACTGTCTGTCCTCCAAAGAGCTTGTATGAGACTCATAAGTAAAGAAAGGAGATACAGGCTCTCCACTGCCCTGCTCTGAAAGGGTAAATCAGTATGGAGATGGAACAGCTCAGGAATCAGGAAAAGTTTCTGCAAGGAGAGAAGAATGTGCAGAAGTGAGGGGATGGGTTGTGGTATCTCTAGCTAAGGCCTTTCAAGCACAGAAAACAGGACAGGTACCATGAAGACATAGTTATAAGTGAAATAAATAGGTCACAGATGTGTAAATACTGTATCTTTTCTCTAGTATGAGAAACCAAAGGTGTGAGTGAGTTCTAAAATGTATGATAGATACTGTGAAATAATAAATATTCAAAGGGAGAAGGGGGTAAGGGTAAGTAAATAGAGGAAAGAAAAGATTTGATGTGAAGAAAGAATTGCTTACATATATAGGGGGCAGGAGGTTGTAGTGTGGGAAAGGGAATGGGAAAAATAAGAATTAGTTGTGTCATATACTGGTACAAATTCTCAGTGTAAATTGTGATCATGATGCCTATATAGTGATTTCTATATAAAATGTACTAATAAAATCAATTTTTAAAAAGTCTAGGTAGATGGGTGAATGAATATTTTATTTTATTAATGTTATGAGTTTAATAGAGGAAGTCCTCATTTCCTTGAAGACAAGAATTCAGCAAATTTATAATCCTCTTGTATTATATTGAGATATGATGAAAATTTTAAAAGTCAATTATTACTAATATTTCTTATGTATTTCTATTTCAACATTCTTTTCTTGATTACTATTTTACATGCAGCATCAGTTGTTTTTTCAGTTTGAAATATTTTATTACTACATAACTTCATAATTGTCTTCTCTTTTAAAACTTTTTATCACAATACAGTTGTTATTTAGCTACACTACTTCTTTGAACATCTTTTTAAAAATATGCTTTCTAAATATCTTCGTGTCTGCATTCTTGAGACTCTCCATTCTAAAGTTTCATGTAGTCCCTCAGTGCAAGGAGTCATTTTCTACTCAAACCTTTCTTTCTCATGTCTCATCTCTGTCTCTTATCCATGTCTTATACTTTTTTAAAAATTTGCAATTCAATACCTTTTTACTCACACTTCAATTTCTGAAGTTAGGTTTTAAGATTATTAATTCATATTGGGACCACATCTATTTGATTTTTCCTTCATTCTTCACAAGAGTTTATTTTTATATTTTTGATACTAGAAAATGTCTCTTTTTTCAGTACTGAGTATTGAACTCAGGACTCTGCACTTGCCAGGGAGGTGTGGTGCCACTTAGCTAAATCTCTAGTCAAAAAATGTCTTCTTTTTCTATCATTTTGTTCTCTTTACGTGGCAGCCTTGACTCAATCAATACATTTTAAATGCCTTTATCCTTTGATTATTGCAGAGACTGGGCAGTAGACATTTCACATTCTGTCATATCATTGCATCACAATGCAGTTGAAGGACACTGATCAACCTGCCAAGATTATCTTGTAGTCTCTGCCTGTACCTAATGTGCTTTCCTTGAATAAAGACAGTGATAAACGTAGGCAACCAATTGGAAGTAGAAAACCTCGTTGGCCTTTTTGCTAAGATTTCTTAGTTTAAATTTCAGCTTTTAATTGACTACTGAATCACAGACCTTTGAGGTCATCTATAAAAAAAATAAATAATGAGTGTCAGACCATAGAATCATTATGAGGATTAAACAAGTAGATCACTAAGCCAGGGTTCTACACCCAAATGGTGCTAGCTCTCACGAAGATTGACAGTGTCATCAGGATGTTTTCCTTTTCTCACGCTGTGTAGGTCTGCCTGTGGGGTTTTCTGATATTAGAAACTTCCAGGTCGTTAGCAAATTAGAGTGATTCTCTTTCCAAGGATATAGGAATTAAATGAATTAGATGATCTATTTTTCTACATTGAGATAGATGTTTGTAAAAGAAAGTGGCTTAGGAGAGCTCTGAGTTCCCCTCTGGGGGAATCAGCTGTCTCCTCCATCGAGGCAAGCTCAGTGGTGTGAAGCATCTCTTAGGGTAGGGCTAGAAGGTGATGATAGGTCTTCTGCCAGCTGCACTGATTTGGACAAATTCAGCTCAGTAGAGTGGTCCTTTTTCAGCAAGATGACTCTTGGAAGAGCTCTGGATCTAGCTATAAACCTCAAAATAATGAGTACATCAAAGCGCAAGAGTTTATTTTCTTCCCGTCATAACTTGACCATTGTACTCTACTTGGGTTACTGCCAATGACTCACTGAAGATGCCCAGCTTGAGGTAATTACCTAAAACTACACAAGAGGTGCTAGCAGTGGAACTAAGTTCCCTCCTCTCTGTGAATTTAATAATCTTACCAGAAAACTGGGAAAGAAAAACTGTGTTGTACCTCATGATTCACTTATCATTTTCTTTCAGAAGTTTTTGAAAAGGAAAGCCCACCACCAGAATTGAAGGCAGTAGAAGAATGACTCTAGCTGCCATGTGGAAATGGCACTGGCTTGCTTTCTCCTCCCTGTGCCAGCCACTGATCAATTTCTTTATAGCTTCCAGGATTATTAGTCTGAAGCCTCAAGTTTGCTCAAACAGTCTCCTTTTTTTGCAGCACTTCTGATGTAAAAACAATGAGAATACTATCCATGAAGCTAGTAGATAAATATCTAAACCATGGTAGTATTGCCGGGGAGATGGTGGCACACAAATACATTGAGAAATAGAAATAATGAATTCATTTTTGAAAGTATGTATTAGTAGTTTATATAATTAAAACTATTGCACATTCACTGTATAGAAGCTGATTTTAAGACAAGGTCAAATCAGATTGAGGAATGCCTTGCTTTCAAGAAATTCATGATGGAAGAAACCTATAACTAAGTATAATACAAAATGATGAGCTCAGTATAGGAATGTGCACATCTTAATTTGGTAGCAAAGTATAATATAATAACTAATCCTCCTAAAGAGTCCTAGATAAGACTTAGTAAGGAAAACTGATTCTGAAATGTCTTAGTTACTTTTCTTGTCACTGAGGCTAAATACCTAACCCACAAAGTTAAAGGATGAAAAGTTTATTTGGATCACAGTTGATAGAAGTTTCAGTCCATAATTCACTGATTTCTAGGCAGGGAAGTATGCAGACAGGCATCACAGAGGAAAAACAGATCATGGTGAGCAGAAGGAAGCAAAGCAGATAAGCAAGGGGTGAGACAAGCTTTTTTCTTTCCCTTATATTCTGTTCAGGCTACCATGATAAGGGCTGTGCCAAATTAATCAATGGATTGATTTAATAATCACCCACCCTTAAATATAGTACCCTAAATCCTAGCATTGCACCACAAATCAGTCACACACTCTAGATTCAGCTGCCTCAGAAAAAGCCCTACTTGTGACAGCAAAAGATTTTTTAGGAACTTCTAGACACAAGATATACATTCTGCCCCAACCTTCCAAAAACTCATGAATATCTCTTTATGCAAAAGGCAGTTAGTCTATCTTCAAGAGTTGCCAAAACCTAACAGTTTCAGCATTGTTGAAAGGCCTAATTTCAAAGTTTCCTCTGCAAATTAAGGCAAATTCTTAGCTGCAAGCCTCTTTTTTAAAAAATTAAACACTTCTAGTATTCAATGGCACAAGGTAAATCTTTCCATTCCAAAAGGAATAAAGAAAGGGATAGAAAGAAATGGGAACAAAGGAAGTCCAAAATCCAGCAGGGCAAACATCCCGTGGCCAGAATCCCTGGTAATCTGTGGAAAATTATGAACTCTGAAGGGCTTGGGGTGGCTCCAACCCAATGATACTTCTCATGGTGATAGTTTCCTTAACTGATCTGTTGGTCTGGATCTTTTCTTTTCAGCTTTCCTCAGATGTTCCAATTCCTGGCTTCTCCAAACTCTTGGAGTCCCCACTGCACCTTCCTTCACACACACTGCCTTTTAAGGGGCACACTGCTTGGCCTCCTAGACTTTCTTCTGAAATCTGGGTGACAGAATTCCTGACCCCACAACTCTTGCGTTCTTCACACACATAACACCAGCACGATGTGGATGATGCCAGAGTCTGCTACCAGATGGAGCAGTAGCCAAGCTTCTTTTTCTTGTAGCTGAAGGAGTTGAGCTCCTGGATCATCGAGCACTATGCACACAATACTAAGGAATAAATCCCCTAAGTCACTGCTAGTCTGGAGCATAATGCTCTGAGACTTTCTCCACAACGAAGCCTTTCACCTTTGCAACTCTAAGGCTGAAAACGTTGGGAGTCTTGTTGGGTTTTGTGATGTCCTCAACCATCTTTTCTGTTATGCTCTTCTGAAATACTGAGTTCTTTCATCCTAGCCTTTCTAATGACCAAAGTATCCTCTTTCCATCTTTTTAAAAAAAATTTTAATCTTTATTGGTACATTACATATACACATCATGATTGCACTCCATAATGGGGAGTATAAGACATAACTTTATTCTCATTTTTTCCCATAGCCATACCCACCCTACCACCCTCCCATACACATAAAATTTGTTTCCTTTCTTTTTTTTTTACAATCTCATAATTTTTCCCCCTTCACTCTATTTTAAATTGAGAATTTTCTATTTCACAATATATAACATACAGTTCTAGGACTCATTTACATCATTATTTTCTCATACCAGAGAAAAGATGCAATATGTATCTATCTGTGACCTATTTATTTCACTTATGAGGATATCCTCAAAGTATGTCCACTTAAGTATAAATGATTCAAACTTCTCATTTTTTATGGTAGAGTAATACTCCATTCTGTAGAAGAACCACAGCTTTTTTATCCAGTCTCCTGTTGATGGACACTTGGGTTGTTTCCAAGATGTAGCAATCACAAATTGGGCTGCTATAAACATGGGTGCACATATGTCACTGTGATAAGAGTCTTTTAATTCTTGTGTGTATATACCTAGCAGGGAAATGGCCGGGTCAAATGGGACCATCAATCCTAGCTTTTTGAGGCATCTCCAAACTGATCTCCACAGGGGTTGTACGAGTCTACAGTCCCACCAACAGTGGAGAAGGGTTCCTTCTTCTCCGCAGCCTCGCCAACATTTGCCTTTGGCTGATTCTGAAATGGCAGCCATTCTATGTGGAGTGAGATGAAATCTCAGTGTTGTTTTCATCTGCATCTCTCAAATGACTAATGATGTTGAGCATTTCTTCATGTGTTTCTTAGCTGCTCTTACTTCTTCCTCTGAAAAATATCTATTCATTTCAGATGCCCATTTTTGAATTGGGTCATTAAATTTGGGTGGGACCTCTTTCCATCTTTTCAGGCCTCAACTTACTGGAGTTTCCTTTCTGTTCAAACTCACAGCATTTTAAATCATTCTGCTGGGCTCTTTGCTCTTGATGTGTAACATAAATCTGGGTAAAAGCCCTTAACAATAGCTATCTCACTGCCTCAACATTATAGTGCCTTGAAGTTTCTTCTGTAAGGTTAATTAATATGATTCCCTTAATCTCAGTCTCAGGCCAAGTCTCTGAGCAAGATCAAACTGCAGATAAACTTTCTCCCAAGCCATAACCCACATCACCTGGAGTCTAACAAACAGTGCAGTACTACTGTCCAACAACAACCTACTGAGCTTACTCTTTACCTATCTCTTTTCTATCAGTATTCTAGTCTTTTTAGCTCTGATCAGAATCTCCTGCTCCAGCCAAGGTGTTCCCGCTTTACTTTTTGAGCAGCATATTAAACTTTTTGAAACTCTTCCCCCTCACACAAGCCAACTTCAAGGGCTCCTAAGCCCCATGGTTAGGTAGAGGCATAGGAACTCCACTTTTCTGGTGTTAAATTATGTCTTAGTTACTTTTCTCATTGCTGAGACAAAATGCCCAATACCTGAAGTTAAAGGAGGAAAGGTTTATTTTAGTCCACAGTTGTTGGAGGTGTCAGTCTATAATCAGCTGGCTACTAGAAGGACAGCATGGAAGACAAGTAACCCAGAGGAAAAGCAGTTCATGGTGAGTAGAAGGGAGCAAAACAAGCAAGCAAGGGACAAGCCAAGTCCTTTCTGTGCCTCATATTGTATCCAGTATGCTGGGATTAGAGTTGTGTTAAATCAGTGATTAGAAATGACTCACCCTTAATCCTTGCATTGCACCATGAATCAATCACACACTAGTTTCACTATCTTCTGAAAAGCTCTGCCCAGGACTTCATGAGCCTTTGAGGTGTATCTAGACACAAGCTATAACATGGAATTCAGTAAAAGCAAATGAAGCGCATGAAGAAAAGGGTGATGTTCTATTTAGTAAGAAGAGAATATACCAGAAAAAAAGCAGACATAAAATGTTCAGGGACTTTTCTACAGGGGCATATTACAAAGGTACACTTTGGGAAATTTTAGAAAAGCAAACTGTCAATGTAATAAAGAATATATAATTACACACCAGGAGTGGTTATACATGCCTATAACCCCAATGCTCTGGAAATCAAGGCAGGAGGATCACCATGAGTTCAAGGCCATCCTGGGTTACATACTGAGTTCAAAGGCAGCTTGAAATACATAGATAGACTCTCTCTCAAAAATTCTAAAAAAAAAAAAACAAAAAAAAAAAACAAAAAAAAACAAGAGCATGTTGTAGAAACTACCTTATACTTAGTAGATGAAACAGAAGAATTGCAATATTTTTAAGCTGAAGGAACTCTTTGAACTAGTACCGACACGGATTTGTGATCTACTGGATTTTCTCCAGCACAAATTTGAGAAGGTAAAGGAAAGAAGCATAGAAGTCTCACAGATGCCATTTATTAATCTTAAGTAAGTAATAAGAGAACCTGAATGAGAGCAATAGGAGAAGTGGATATTATATTAAATTATTGTGGTATAGTCTGAAATGTTATTCAAAATATATAGGCACATGCCACAGGTATACCTCAGTCTTAGAGGAGCATAACAAAATTCTATAAATTGCATCTCAACATCAACATCAACCCAATATTAAAATATCCAGTGGAGGGCGTCAGATCTCTCAACCTGTATGATAATGAATGTCAGTACACAGCCATGTGTCCCCCAATAATTACTAAGAATTCTAAGGAACATTTTTTCATGTGCCAAAAGCTATCCTGCCATCCTCCCGCACTACTCAATTATTCATTGTTCTAGCTCTACTACACATATTAATCGGCTCTCTCTTTGGCCTTGTTGGCAGTGCCCTTTGTGAAAAGGCTCATATTCATGCCAAAGCTGCCTCTGGATGCACCAGCTACCACCTTGAGAGCCAGAGGATTCCAGTATTCTTTGCAAAGCTGTGAAGCAGTGTTTTCTTTAACTGCCCATAAGCTCTCACTTGACCCAGAAGCACTTCTGTTGGTATCCAAAATTTTACAAAATTTCTCAAATAGTTTCTTTACATGAATTATCTTTTCTTATTTACTGTATCACCAAATGCTATAGTTTGGACCAGAAATGTTACCCAAAAGTTTGCACATCGAGGGCTTGTTCCTCATCCACTGTTGGAAGGTGGTGGGAATATTAAGAGGTGGGACCTAGGGGAGAACTTCAGATCACTAGAGATGAGTCCTTGAAGACAACAGCAAGATCCCAGCTCCTTCTTTTTTCTCTTTCACTGTAGGGACAAGAGTTTAGCACTTCTGCTCTACCACCCGCTACAGTCCTGATGTCTCTTCTCCAGCCCACACCAGCAGACCCAGAGTAATACATACACTATTTCACAGACAGGAATCTCCAGGACTGTGAGACAAAATAAATCTTCCATCTTTGCAAATTGATTGTCTTAGGTATTTGTTAAGGGGAGAGAAAGCTGAGCAATACACCAAGTTTATCGTTAAAAAGAATAAAACCTATTCACTTCTAAACCCTGTGGTTGTGCAGTTTCAAACATAAGACTTGTAAGAACCAAATGAGGGATATTATATTTCTTTTAGCATCCTCTCTCCTAAACGCCAAAGCATATTCATAAAAGTAAATTAACCTACTTGTGATACCTCTCTCTCTTTTAAAAACTTAATTATTTTAGTTATGCAAAGCCAAATACCTCTGTGTAGACAGAAATCCCAACAGGCATCAGTAAGGATCTCAATTATCCACAACTAACAGAAAACACAAATATACTGGTTTTGATTAGGAAGAATTGTTTTCTGTGCAATAGCAAAAGGTTAGAAGTCTGGTGCTCCAGAGGAGGCCACCTGTGAGCCACATTTTCTCCACCAATGCATACACTTTTGTCTTTAGGCTTGTTACTTTGTGACCAGAAGAGGGACACTGCACTTGTGGTGATTCTTTGGGACAACAAAGCAGACAAGGATGGAAGAATCAAAAAGACTTTCCTTTGATGAAATGCTTCCTTTCTATTTTAGAAAGAAGCTCTGCCCAGATTTTTTGATGTCTCCACTGCTGTGACTAAATACTTTACCAAAAAAATACTTTATCACTTTTTCTCCAAAAAAGTGGCCAAGAAAATGGAATATTAACCTTTCCGGCCCCTACCAATAAACGTGGCAGTGAAGGGCCTGGTTAGAGGCTGCTACTGGGTGTGCCTACTTTTACAAAACCTGCGTACATTGCAATGGAAATTCCTCTGTGGATTGACATGAGTCCAAGGAAAACATAACTGAGCTAAGACTTCTAGCTAAACTAGAACTTCGGATGAACAATGAATAGGTATGAGTATATCCTATGTAGTATTTTGGAAATAAGTCTACTGAAAAATCACTTGTTAAATTCAATCTTGTTTGGAGTCCTGTACCTTATTTGTTAATTTTAGCAAATCTGACATGACATCTTCTCCTTTTGGCTTTTAGATTGTCCGATATATTAACTACAGTTTTTGGAACCCACATTATTAAAGCAATAGTATAATTCAGGCATCACATATTGTGTTAGTGCATTGACACCCAGGAAACCATTTTCTAGACCTGTTCCCAACACAGCTTGACAAATCAGGCTTTTGTTCTGGTCTTTTGTTTTCTGGTGTTTGTTGAAATGCCTGGAGGATTTTTCTTTACTTCCTAGGCCAGATAACAAAATGGAAGGCCTGTCACTCCACAACATACAATATGATAGAAAAATAAATATTTTTCTGTAAATATTCCATACACATTTAAATTTTTAAAATTAGACCCATTGAGCCAGGGATTTAGCTCTGTGGTTCTGGCTCCTGCTTTGCAAGTGCAAGGACCGAGGTTCAGTCCCTAGTAACCAACACAACAATGCCAGATCTGAAGACTTATGCCCACCATTTATCAGTACCACGTACCAGAGTGCCGGGTGGGCGTGGTAGCTCATGCTTGTAATCCAGCACTCAGGAGGCAGAGGCAGGAAGCCAACTGTGATGTGAGTTTGAGGCTGAACTCAGGGCCAGCCTGAACTACAAAAGCAAGACCTTGTCTCAAAAAAGAAAAAAGAAAAAAAAAAAAAAAGAAAAAAAGAAAAGAAAACAGAAAAAAAAAAAAAGACCCATTCGCATTAGTTTCCCCCAAGATACTCTCTCTTGCTTTTAACACACCTCTCCCCTGCTGCTTGACACTTTCTGAAGCGGCCAGAAGTGCTCTTTCATGAGTGTCATTAGCTGTGCTATTGTGGCTGCCTCCATGTCCTGAATACATTCAAAACATTCACGTTACTGGTCATTTTGACTTTGGGAAGATCCAGAATTATTGCCATATCAATTCCTTGAATAAAGCGGGTGAGGACACACCCTGATATTGTGACGAATCTGCTTTCCCCTTGAATGGCACGATGTGACAACATTGTATCATTGGTCGCACACACTCAGGAAAGAAGACTTCCCCATCTGCTTCAGAAAGTAGCAGGGAGGATCGGATAAGTGCATCTGGAGGGAAGAAAGTATTTTGAGTCAGACTTATGGCAGGGCATCTTTATTGTAAATATTCTTCATGTATTGTGATCACCCCTAGTAGTACATACACACACAAGCACGTGTCGCACGGCCTCTCCGGAAGGCTTGCTTGTGGCCAGAGACTGCAATAAAGCTTGAATTGGTTTAAATTGTAGAAGTGTCTGTATTTTTATATTAAGAATACCCTTCACTTTAGAAAATCAGTCGGTGACTGAACCAAGAAAACCCACAGTCATCATTTCCTCAAGTGCTTTTTATTTAATTTTGAGTAACTGAAAAATTCACTCAAGTGCTTCTCCCAACCAAAGAAAACTGCACACCAAACATGAATTCAAGCCCCCGAGTGTTGCAGAGCAGCTCTCCCAATCTCTACACTCCCCTTGGCTTTGTGTCACCCCACACATCCGCACCCTCCACCCAGAAGCAGTCTTCCGGCTGCGCTGAACAGAACCAGCCTCTTCCCTTTTACATACGGAACCTGCCTGCTAAGTTCCCAAAGGAAAATGTCTATCACTGTACACCAGGAAATGACTGAGGATCTGAGCCAAAGAGAATGGAGGTAGACTAGTTCCTTGGGTGGGTGTGGACGTGCAAAAGGATCTAAGAGAACAGTGATGTGAGAAGTTTCCATGTCACAGAATGACCTCAGCTCTCAGATCCCAGGAATGAACAGCACTTCAGAGTAATCCTACAATGAGCTCCTACTACCTTGGAGTAACTCCAGATTTCCCCTCACTTCCTGCGCCCTAAATATCTCCCACTCACTGAAATACACTTCAGCGAGGGCCACACTGTCACTGCATTCCCCCCACTGTGGTTGATGAAGATAATCCCAAACTGGGCTGAGCTGCCGCTGTTTGCCACAGGGCCACCATGAAAGGTGTGATGGCAGCCAGACCTAGAGGATGCTCCAGGGAGCCAAGCAGGTTCTCTGCATCCCCGTGAAAGGGACCGTGAAGAAGAGAGTGGCATGTTAACACCAAGTCTGCTCTCTGTTGGTCTCGTGCAGTTTACAGAAGGTACTGAAGATTCTAAACATCATGAATCATCTGCCTACTTAAGTATATTAGCAGTTTTTCACTTAGGAAAAGAGATGGAAATCATTCCTTATAATTTTATAATTTTTAGAGACATTGTTTCATGATGCTCCCTGGCTGGCCTCCAGCTCCTTGGGTTTATGTAATCCAGCTTCCTGGATGTAACCGAGCATCCAGGTAGGGCAGATGTGCAATATATTTTGCTTGAATGAAAAATAAGTAGATTAATTTAGTAGATTAATTTCTGATTAATTATATCCCATCCTCCCAGAGAAGAGAACATCATCTTCTGACTGGTATTGGAGAAGGGTGCCCACTGAGATTGAAAACTGTGACAAATCAGAAATGACGACAAAAATGAAATGCAAGGTAAAAGTAGAACAATTCTAAATTGCTACTTAGAAGTACTTAGTTACTTTTCTCTCCTAGCTCAGGCAAAATGCTCAGAGTTAAAAGGCCAGGGGTTTATTGGGCTTACAGTTTATAGAGGTTTTGGTCCATAAATGGCTGGTTCCGAGACTGGCATGGCAAACAGGAATCAGAGGAGAAACCACTGCAAAGGTAACAAGAAGGTCTTAAGGCGTCTTTCTGCCTCTTTTACCTTTTTCAAACTACCAGGTTATGGTTATGCCAACTAATCACTCATGTGTGGTTTAGTAACTACAAGCCTTTAACCTCAGCATCACACATTCCAGATTCAACTACCTCTGGTGAGCATGAGGTAGACCCATATGCACTCCAAAATTAATTTAAACCACAACATTTTTAGAAGTCAGAAAATAAATATTTAGTGAGAAGGAAAATTTTAATAGAATTTTATAAAAAAATTTCCTGTATGACTTTCTTAATTAATAATTTTAATTATTTAATCTTCATAATACATATTTTCACAGTGTTATATAAACAGTATAAATGACTTCTTTGTCTTTGAAGCTTATAACATGGTCAGTCTTGTACATGCATCTTGGTATAAATGAATAAATTCTTAAATGTCAAACTATTCAATCAAAATACATTTATATTTTATAATATTGACCTATGTTTTTAATGCTAAACAGAAGTCTCACTTTTCTGTATCCTTACCATATCTAGGCATTACTTATACTTTTATTTTTTGCTAGACTGATGGATCAAAAAGTATAATTTCAATATTTTCATTTTAATCTTAGATTACCAGTGACATTGAGCATCTTTTCTATATTTTACAGAAACTTCTTCTGAATTGTTTGTTCTTATTTTTGCCCATTTTTCAATTATATTATTTATAATTTGTGTATATCTCCACAAGCTATATGATCTATGATTATTTTAAAAAACTATTTGGGTCCAGCCCTCCCTACAATTTTTACACCCTATATATATATATATATATATATATATATATATATATATATATATATATATATAAGCTTTGTTTCCTTTACTTACTATTAATTTTCCCCTTCTTTACTTTCTGCTACCCACCCTATCTCTTTTTCTTTTGCATATTTTATTCCTATTTCACATTACCTATTATATATTTTGGCATTCACTTATACCTTCAGTTTTTTTATACTATAGAAATATACAGTTTGCCATTTGGATGGCAAATTTAAACTATGTAATGGACACCACTGAATCCTGTAGATATAATAATACTGACTCTAGAAGCTTTTTTAAATATGATGCATAACCAAGAACTTGTTGGGAAAAGTATAAGAATTTATATTTTCTCATTCTAATCTTTACCACTGGCTTTCTCCTCTTTCCTCTGTTGCTCAAATTCATAAAAAAAAAGAAATGTAAATTAAAGAAGAAAAGCAAATGGAAGATTAAAAATTGTAGCCCTATGTATTTAACTTATGAGCATATCCTCAAGGTACATCCATTTGAGTATGAATGACTCAAATTTATCAGTCTTGATGGCTGTAATATTCTATTTTATTTAAAAAAAACCCATCTTCTTTATCTAGTTCCCCATTGATGAATATCTGGGCTCGTTCCAAGATTTATCTATCACAAACTGAGCCATTCTAACCATGGGTGCACATATATCACTGTGGTATGATTCTTTTAATTCTTTCATGTGTATACCTCGCAGGGGAATAGCAGGGTCAAATGGGACCTCAAGTTCTAGTTTTTTTAAAAAAGGAAACTCCACACTAATTTCCATCAGTCTATATTCCCACCTGTGGAAAGAACCAGGAATAGATGATTGCACACTGAGCCTTAGCCTCTGGGAAGCCTAGTCATTCCAGGTGCAGGAGGCAAAGAGGGCCAGTGAGCCCTAATTCTGTCCATGCTTGAGGGCACGGTGCTGCAGTCGTTTGTTCCTTGTTTATTCTGCCTTCTGCTAGTCCCCATTCTCTAGATAACTGTCTGTTTGCATGCTGTCTCAGTTAACACATGTCCTTGAGTCTGAGAGGCTAAGATGTTTTGGCTCCTCCAGTTATAATGGTAAACTGTGTCTGTGCAATTTTGTAAATGGTGAGGTTTCTCTTCCCCTCTCCTAAACTGGATCTGTTGTGACTCTGTCTTACTGCTTCCAGCCCAATAAACTTGCCATTAACATCTAGCTTTTGGTCACATTCATTGTGCTCATTGCTGTCTCCCCATTACCCCTTCTCAAGAAGGAGAGTCCCACAACTACCAGTAATGGAGAAGGGTTCGTTTCTCCCTACAGCCCCACCAGCATTTGTTATTGGTTAATTTTGTGACAGCAGCTATTTTTTGTGGAATAAGATAAAATCTGAGTGTGGTCTTCATCTGGATCTCCCAAATGACCAGGGATGTGGAACATTTCTTCATGTGTTTCTTACCTGCCTTTATTTCTTCATCCGAAAAATGTCTGTTCATTTCAGATGCCTGTTTTTGAATTAGGTCTTTAAATTTGGTGAGGGGGGGGCTGTTTTTAAAAGTTCTTCACAAACTTGAGATAGTAGACTTTCTCTGAGAAAAAACTGCTAAAAATTTTCCCATATTGTAGGTTGACATTTTGCTGTATTGGTGGTTTCTCTTGCTGTGCAGATGTTTTTTAGTGAGATGAGATCCTAGTTGTTGATATTTTGCTGCTGAGATTTTGTTCAGATGTGTAAAAACCATATATTTCTATAGTATAAAAAAACTGAAGGTATAAGTGAATGCCAAAATATATAATAGGTAATGTGAAATAGGAATAAAATATGCAAAAGAAAAAGGGATAGGGTGGGTAGCAGAAAGTAAAGAAGGGGAAAATTAATAGTAAATAAAGGAAACAAAGCTTATGTACATAGGGAGTAAGAATTGTAGGGAGGGCTGGGAAATGGGGAAAAAATGAGAATCAAGATGTGTCATGTACAAGTACAAATCCTCAATGTTGAATATGATCAAAATGTGTATATAAAATGTACCAATAAAATCAATTTTAAAAATTGGGGGCCCTGGAGTATATGGGTAAGATAGCAGCCTAGTGGTGATCTACAGAACACTTAGACCTGTAAACTATCTCTAATTTAAACATCTGATACACTGCATAAAAATAATATTAACATCTTTTATTAAAAATATATCTAGGAGAATTATTCATATCGCATCAAGTGTACCAATTCACAGCAAAGTACAAGAAGATTGAATTTACTGGAGGTCCATTTATCAATAGATGTTTACCTCTGTGGAATTTAATCATTTTTAAATTTAAAGTATATTAAAGCTGAGGATTTAGCTCAGTGGTTCTGGTACCTGTCTTGCAAGCTCAAGGGCCTGGGTTCGATCCTCCCAGTTAGCCACATACAATACGGGGCATGGAGACTCACCCAGCAGCAATCAGTACCATGTACCACAGTGCTGGGCACGGTGGCTCGCGCTTGTAACCGGAGTATTCACAAGTCAGAGGCAGGGGTACTGCTGTGATGAGAGTTTGAGGCTGAGCTCAGGGCCAGCCTGAACTGCAAAGTGAGAACCTGTCTCAAAAAATAAATAAATAAAAATTTAAAAATTAAGGTATATTGTTACCCTAAGAAAATTTGGTCAGAGTGCATACATTTTTTTAAAAAAATTCTTTTCATAATAGTTTTAAATAGCTGGCTCGATTGTGTGACTTTTATGTGTAGATTACTAGACTTGAGGAAAAGTTGTTTTCTAAAATATTCCTGCAGATATGCTCTTGGGTCTGGTGTACTCTATTATTTACCACTCACAGTTTTGATTCCAATAGATACTTATTTGATACTATTTGATATAGTGAATATAGATACTATTTGATATAGTGAAATGCCAACCCTCAGTTTCCCTAAGGATGGCATGATTTTCTGAAGAATTATCAATATTCTACAAATATCCTTGTTCCTGTTTGCCAGTAAGTGGTCAAAATCATGGACTTCTGGTTTAAAGAAAATGTTTTAGTTTGAAGAAAAACTATTGCCTCTTATGTGTAGAGGGCTTTCTGATGATGTGTTTCACCCTAGTGCGTGTGAGAGAGATCCACCGGTATGATGCCACCACCAGGCAGGTCTGGACATGTCCTGGAATGCTGAGCGTGCCAGCTGGACAGCCAGATCCACCGGCATTTCCCCTCTCATAGGGAATACAAGAGAAGGCAAACAGAAATATTAGATGTGCAAACAATTTTGTGAAAGGGTGGAAAATACCCATACATTAGTAGTGACCAGTTTCTGAGCCTAAAATGTAAGCATTATTACAGAGATCACACTTTTTGAAGACACTTGTAAGGAAATAATGTGCTAAAGGTCAGAGCACTCAGAGATGTCAGAGCCAAGATTCAAATTCCTGGTGTTTCAGTGCCTCATGTGAATTCTGGTTCTGTAGGGAACTTAAGATAAAAATTCAACTCATTCCTGACCCTCACTCAAAATGAACACTGCAAATTTTAGGTTGAAGTACTACTAAGTGATCTGCATTCCAAGCTTTAAGAGATCCTGATGCACTAAAATCTCAGATTACCAAACAGCTTAATTTTCAGTGTTTTGTTTTGTTTCACTTGTTAGTAGGTGGATGTGAGAACCAGAAAAAAAGATCTGGAGATAACAAAGTTTGAGCAGTGAGTTAGTTCATCTCCACTGTGACTCAGATTTTCTTGGGAAAATGGTTCCAAGGAGAGTACAACCTTGAAAGTTTTTCTCTAAATTGGTTAATTCTTGTCTTTCAGAAATAATTACATTCTCCCATCTATGGTAAAGATCCTAATTGGTATCAGGTGCTTATCATTATATTCAGCCATTGATTTCATTCAATAGGTATTCACTGAGCAACTAGTTACTACATGTGAGGCACTATTTAAATAGACATCAGCTAGCCAATCACTTTTCCTTAGCATCATGTTAATTTGCTATTTTGTGTCATATTGAACAATGAATCAATTTACTTTACAATAAATGTGAAGAAATATGAAGAAAAAAATGATGCTTACTCCAATTTGTCTAATTCTGAAATGTCTATAGTGAAAACTTATTTGACACTTTCTCTTTTGTACTTAGCAATCTGTTATAGTATGAGACTTATGAATTTCCAGAGAAGAAAGAAACATATATGGCTCAATAAAGTAAAAATGAAGAGAGAAACTGTAATCATTCTGTACAGCAGTTTTTGAGTGTTTAGTGATTCTAAATAAAACATAGGCCATGAAAAGTAAACAGGATGAGAAACCTTGGATTCCATTTTCTCTTGTATCATTAGTACTACTTATACCATGTCCAGCTAGACAGTGAAGATGATCTGAAGCTGAGGGGCTCCTGGTTGTGATGAGCACTTACTAGAGACATGGCTTGCGATATGTGACAGGGAGCAGCTCCCCTTCCACATGTTACACACCAGAAGGGTCCTTGGAACAAGTACTGGAAAGAGCTCTCAGTGCTCAGGCAGGGCCTTCTCTGCCCATGGTCCTAGACTGATTTACAGTCAAGCAAGGTGAAGAAACTGAATTAGAAGCCTGATTTTACAGCTAAGAAGACTGATTCTTACCCTCAAAATATAAAGAAAATTATGGCAGCCAGTTGGTCACATAGAAATTTTTAAATCTCTAGTGACTGAAGGAAAACAGACAAGTAGTGGTTGGGGAAAGCAAGGTTTTAACCAGTCCTGAAGCTCCTGCTCAGGAACGTGAAAGAAGCAGCCATGTAAAATGGTATTCTGTGTCAGTAAGTTTGTTAAATAGGGCGATTGGCAATCCCCAGTTAAAGTAGACTGTCCATCCAATTAAATTACAGAATATTAAAAAGGTCAAAGCAATATAGAAGTCCTCTAATTCATAGAAAACACTAAAATTCTGATTTCTCATCCTCCTGACAAAGATTGTAATTGCAATTTGAAAAGGGTAAAATATTTATCTAGTCCTCTGACAATGATTGAAGTGAGAATGTGACTGGTCACAACTGTAACCTCAGAAATAGAATGTGAAAACTAACTTTTTTTGAAAAGGCTGAACTGATATACCTACTTCTTTTGTCTTTGCCAGCAACATTACACAATAGTTATAACAAAACTGTGTATTCATCTTTTAAAATTTACTTAATCGATGTCTCCCTCTGTATAAAATACTACTTACCTAAAGTTCCTGTGAGTTTCCGAATCACCTCACCATTAATTCTTCATCCACACTATGGATCATTTTGTGGTTTTCTGCTAATATTTAATTTAGTTCATAGGTTGTTAAAGACATTGAAAAGTGGGAGCCTCATATGCATCAAATCTTTCTAAGAAATATGGGATATGAGCTGCAATGTGTGCACAATGGTGCTGTGACTTTATTTGTAATAAACATTTAAAATGACCAACTTTCTCATAAATACACTAAGTAGGATGATCTATGAGATTTCTAATTTATTCTTGTTTAAAATTTAACCATGCTTTTTTAAAGCATATCAATTTTGTTAATACCATGTAATTAAAACATGTCAGTGCACAGCAAGTTTTAGTCTAAATTAATGACTATGAGAATTATTTTAATTAAATAACCAATTATAGAAAAATCGCAAGCATGAGAGCTGACATTTAAATGAATTTCATTTAAATTGCTTCTTAACATTGTCCCATCTAGGACACTAATGCAAAATGAACTATTGTATCAACTTAGATTATCACTATTTTTGTATGCACATAATGCATTCATATTCAATCACTGGAACTGAGTAGAATATTTGGTATTGATCTAAAACTTCTATTAATAAAAACACAACAGAATGAGCTAAAGTAAAAACAAACCATCTTTCTTTTTGACTTCTTTTTTTTTAATGTAGGCTGCTGAATGCTGTTATAATGTAAAACCCACAGGAGAAAAGATATTTATGCATTTGGGAATTGCACCTAATTAAATCAGAGGACTTTGAAATCCAGTGTGAGGCAAATGTACATTTCTCCAACAAGGCTCTGCACATAGTGGGACTCTATAAATGCTGGTTATCAGCGATAATGTGAATTTCTTTGTTTTCTGTTTCTCTTTCCATATGCATTGATGTGGCAGACATCTTCCTCTTTTAACCTGATTAAGAGGAAACCTACTGTCTGACAGTCCAGTTGCATAACCATCCCTGTGTGTTTCCACGCAGCTCCAACATTACAGTGGCTTTTTCTCTGCTTAAATAAATAATCACTACCTTTTAATGTGACTCAATGAAGTCTTTGTTATTCAATTCACATTAATTCTCCCACAATTCTATAGATTTTTATTTTTTAAAAAAGTAAACAAGTTTGCCCAGTAAAAACTTTTAACTCTTTTACACTCTTCTGGAATAAGAAACTTGAACAAAATGCAAATTTATCCCTAGTGATGCTGTCTTTATTTGTGGAAAAAACATCACTGGGGAAAACTACAGGAAATGAATATTTTAACAATATGTGAAATGGTGTCAAACTGATTTGAGTCACTGGTATAGAATTGGTAAGACTCTACAGAAGGTGTTTTATATGTGAATGCCAAGTATTCCTTTGTTTGTACCCATGTCACATCACATGATATAAAATTCAGGATTTTAAGTGGACTATCATGATCCTTTTAATTTACTTTTACTAATATGAGTTTCATGCATATCTTTGGGGAAAATTTTATCTATTTAATAGTTTGCAATCTATAATAAAAAAAGCTTTCTGCATGTTTGCTACAAAAAGAAGCAACCATATTTAGATTTGACTAGTTAACTGTTCTTCATTGAAACACAGTAGGGTGTGTAGTTTAATTATTTTGTTTGTGTTTGTAGATTCCTTTTTTCCATCCTCAAAGATTATTTATTATCAGAAAAACAAGAATATTTTTTACATAGTTCATCTTGCTATCACTTTAAAAATAAAGAGGAAAAGAAAAGGCTACTGTGTTTGTTGTTCATTGATTAACCAGTAATGTTATGTATAAATAATGTATCTGACAGTATGGCAGCCCACTTGGGATATTATGCCATTTACTACAAAATAGGATGCATCATACAACTGAGCAGTGAGAACAAATTAAACGTCTTTCCTTGGTAACTTTAGCATTTTTATTAGGTGATAAACATCACAGTGAGAGGAAAGCAGATGTAGTTATTTCAGTAATATTAACCTTAATCGAAGGCTAACTTGACATATAGCATAATACTTTTGCATTATAAAATTTTGTCCAATAACAATGGAAACCAAATTTTCCAATGTCATTATCAGATGATATCTGCAAAAATTAATGACTATCTTGTGTAAAATTTCATCCATTGCTACTGAATTGTATTACTAATATTGATGAAAAATCTACACATAAATCTAGTATCTTATAAGCATCAAAAATGCCTGAGTATTTTCAGCGTTGTATTTACCTTGCTTTAACAAATGTGTCCTGTAATGTTGTGTTACTATATGTGAATTTTGTTCTTTCAAGGCTGTGCTAAGATAATCTACAAACTCTATTAGAAGCAACCAAATAGTGAATAAAATTAAGAGCAGTTTTGTAATTAGCAAGCCACATCCATCTTCCCTTCTCGTTTGTTTTATTCCACTTTTTACTCATGGGGATACAGAGATGAGATATCCAGTCCTTAAAGGAATTAGTAATTGAGTGATTACGAATAATTGTTGAGGTCCATTTAATATATAGGATCTGTTGGAGCACATCTGTCCTTGTTCCCACTCCAAATACTTATTATTCCTTGTTTTATGTTAGGCAATATTCTAAGATAGAGCAGCAAACATAACAAAGACTTTTCCCCACATCATTCTTATATTCTAACAGGGGAAAATAGTCTATAAACAAGGAAAACAACAAATATATAAATGATACTGCCTTTTGTAACAGGAAATGACATAAAGAAGGGAACAAATGCAGATGAAGGTGAAAAAGGAGAAGGGACAATGGCTACAAAAGGGGTTGTCAGGCTGGGCCTTGAATGAGGGGGATATTTGAACAAAGACTGAAGGAAGCAAAAGTGAGCTTTATCTGGAAGAAAGGTGAACAGGTCAGAAGGAACAATTTGTATCACGTTCCTACCTCCGAGTCCTGCCTGTCACATCCAAGGAATTATAAGGAAGCCAGTGAGGTGAGAGGAGAATCCTGACGGAGGTCGGGTGGCAGAGCACATAGGGCCTTGAGGACCACTGCATGGAATTCTGCCTGTGTAATGGGGAGCCATTGCAGCATGGAGTTGGTGGGACCTGACCTAGGTTTTGTAGGGTCCTTCCTCCTGCTGTGTTGGAAACTCACTGTAGGTGACTAAAGAAGTCACAGTGTAGACCAGGTGCCTGAAACAGTAGAAATTTATTTTTTATACCTACAAAGGCCAGGAGTTTAAGATTAAGTGACAGTAGGGCTGGTGTCTGGTGAGGCCTGTCTCTGGTGAGGCTTGCAGATGTCCACCTTCTTGTTGCTGTGGTCTGATGTCACCTGGTCTTCTGAGGATAGCATTTTTGTTGGCTTATGGCCCATTATTATTACTTCATTTAACTGTTGTCACCTCTTAAAAGGTCTTGCCTCAAATGCAGCCACATTGTGGGTTAAGACTTCAACATACAATTCTGGAAAGGGACACGGTTTAGTCTATAATAAAGAGTAAAAGAAACAACAACCATTACAGCAGATCAGGTGAGAAATAATGGTGATAAAAATGATGATGACTTAAATCATACTGGTGTTCACAGAAGTATGAAAAGTTATAAAGTTCTGGACGTATTTTTTAGACAGATCTGAAAATTTTTTCTTGATTCATCCAAAGTGAGGCATAGTGAAAAAATTAAAGTAAGGATAGCTTCAGAGCTTTAGGTTTGAACAATTAGTAAAATAGAGTTGGTACCACTTGAGATGGATTAAGCTGGAGAAGGAACAGACTTAAAGTAAGAGGTGATCACAAGTCCAGAATTTGACCCATGGAGTTTGAGGTTCCTATTTAAAAGATGTAGTAGAAATGTCAAGGGCATAGTTGGATTGATTAGTCCAGAGAAAGATGCAGACTAGAAAGAGAAATCTGGAAATCTTGGGAACACTGGTGGCATTCAAAGCCATAAGACTGGAAGCAATAGGGCTGGAGACTTAGCTCAGTGGTTCAGGCACCTGTCTTGCAAGTGCAAGGACCCGGGTTTGATCCTTAGTAACCACATCTAATACTGGGTGTGGAGACTCACACCCAGAAGCAATCAACACCACATACTACTGTGCTGGGCATGGTGGCTCAAGCCTGTAATCCCAGCAGTCAGGAGGCAGAGGCAGGAGGATTTCTGTGACGTGAGTTTGAGGCTGAGTTTAGGGCTAGCCTGAACTACAAAGGGAGATCTTGTCTAAAAAAAAAGGGGGGACAATGTTGAGATTGTAACAAAAAAGTAAGGAAACAAATTTTATGTATATGGGGGAGTGGTAGGGTGGGTAGGGCTATGGGAAAAAATGAGAATTAAGTTGTGTCTTATACTGGTACAAATCCCCATTATGGAGTGCAATCATGATGTGTATATTTAATGTACCAATAAAGATTAAAAAAAAGACTGGAGGCAATAGAAAAGTGTGCATAGATGAAGGGATAAGTTCAATACCTGTAGTTTCCCTGTAACAGTTCTGGGGAAGGAAAAGAACCAGCAAAATAAGGCCGAAAAGTAAGATCCTTAGAGTGGCAAGAAAACTGTTTGAGTAAATGAATCCCAGGACCAAATGTACTAAGGAAGAGGGAATGTTCAATGCTGGTCCCAGCTCAAGGACAGGAAGAGACAGCGGTGCCAGACCAGTGGGCTGAACCACATCAGCTTTGATAGGTAACATTCCGATGGCAGAGAGAAGAAGGAAGAGTGAGAAGAGACAAAGTGAAGATAATACCAACAGACTGCATTTTTCCAAAGCTTTTTTACCTGAAAGAAAAAAAAAAAAAAAAAGAGGAGAGAAATGGAATGACTCCTGGAAACAGGGACAATTAAGAGAAAAACTTATTTTTAGAATGGGAAAAATGACATCAGAATTTTTTTGCTTATGGGATAAACTTCAGAACAGAATGAAACCCAGATGATGGAAAGGGATAGAGGATGAATGTGCCGGATGATGTGAGAAGAGTGGATCTGGCCACAAGTGGAGGGCTAGCTCCGGAGGAAAGTGCCGATGGCTCTGTCTGTGTAACAGGTAAGAAGGGAGATACTGTCACCACAGGTGGTGGCTGGTGCTCAATGTGGGGAAATCTCAGGACATCTCTTTCCCACTGCTTCAACTTTCATATCAAATATAACACAATGGTGATAATTTCTAGCTCTCCAAACACTTTTCCTTGGGAATGGAAGGCCCACAACTGTTGTCCAGAAGATAAATGAATAAAGGCATGATCATAGGTGTTAGCAAGTAGAAGAAAGCAGATCTGGAAAGTGACAGCAACTTAGTACTTTCTTAGTCACAAAATGATGTTATATGTACTTTATCCCCTCGTAGGAGCAGTGATTACTTATTGTTAAATACTATTGTCACTAGTTTACTGATGATGACTCCTTCTCCTAGGTGCTCCTGGGAAGTTTGCTTCTCACCAGGAGTTTAAGGATAAAGGCACCGAGGTCCCGGGAAGACCTTCCAAAGGAGTCTCAAGGAGCTGCTGCTAATAAATAAATGACAAACTCCCTGGATCTGGAACCTGAGAAGCAGCTGTTGAAGGACCAAGGAAAAATAAAAGCTGAAAAGTGCAAAGATGTGACTTGTGTTTCTTTTGCTTCCTTACGACTGAATCTCAATGATAAAACAGAAAAGTTTTCAAGTTTTTTTTTATTGTCTCTTTGTCTTTATTACTTTTCAGCTCACAGTTTTTAGAGGTTTCAGTGAATAAGTGGCTGGCTCCCAGGCAGGGTGGCAAGGTAGAGGAGAAAGAGTTCTTGTTGGGGAAAAGGTAGCAAAGCAACAAGAGACAGCCACAGGTCTTTCTATCCCTGTATCTTATCCAAAATACTTTGGGCAGGTAGTGCTCACACCATTAATCCTACTGCCCTTTAGTGGATGCTAACATCAGACTCATAAATTCAGTCACTTCTGAAAAAGCCCCACCTATGATCACAACTTGTGGACACGTAGACACAAGTCATGATATCTTTTCTAGAAGGTCTTACTTAAGAAAAGGAGAACAGGTACAGTAATGCAGGATATAGACATTTATCACATGCACCCCATGAATAGATTGATAAAAAGTAATTCAATAAATTTGACTTCAGACATGAGCTCCTTTTCCCTTCTGGGAACAGCTGTTTTCCTTTTTTTGTACTTCACTAAGATTTTGTCTTTGTTTAGTTTTTCAAAATGAATCTCCATTCCCTATTGGGTAACCTCACCTGTACCAGTTAGACTTCACTAGAAGAAGACTTAATATAAAATTTACATAGCTGTGGTGAGTCTTCCTTCCTCAGTTTATGGCCTGTATGTCGGTCATTCAGAGGCACCCAATAATTTTACTCTGTGGTTCTCACTCAAGTGATGCTTAATGTATCACAAAGGATTAATGCAATACACTATTCTATCATCCATCCCCAGCCAGAGGCAGAACAATAGCTCCTCTAGTACTGAGTAGAACTGTAGGGGTCAGGCATGTATAGCTCTCATTTTTCAGATGATGAAACCAGAGTTCTAAAAGTGGGGAACATAGTCCACCATGCAAATCAGTACAAAGATGCTTCAAAAGTCGAAACAAGAAATTCTACTGGCCCAGCTATTTTCCATCCAAGTCTCTTCCTGAAAGAGTTAAACACATCAATTTACAGAGAAACACCCATTCTCATATTTGTAGCAGCTGAAGCAATAGTAGCTAAATCTTGGAACTTGTGTATATGTCCATCAATAAATGAATGGTAAAGAAAATATGGTATTTTATGCACCACTGAGTGCTATTCTGTCATAAAGACAAACACACTATTTATAGGAAGATGGGTGTATCATGAGTCTAACAAACACACAAGCTTAACCACTGTATGGTTTGCTGGAGCTGGGGGCACATGCCTGTAATCCCAGTGCTTGGGAGTCTGAGCTAAAGGATCATTAGGAGTTCAAGGCCAGCCTGGACTACATAGTGAGTTCAAGTCCAGCCTCAACTACACAGTGAGGCTTTGTCTCAAAAAATATCTTGTGATTTCTCTTATATGAGAAACACAAAATATAAATAAAGAGCAAAATAAAAACTGGATAATAAGAAATATAGAAATAGGAAGGAGTTCAGCAGATGGAGGAAAAGGGGAAGGGGAATGAAAGAAGGAATTAGGATGTATTATTTACACGTATCAACTTCACACAAGAAATGTAAATATTATGCACCACAAAAATGTATGAAAAAAGAGAAAAGTGCCCAAGAGATGAAAACGGGGCAGAAGGGCAGGGAAACTGAATGAATAAAATAATAAAGATGAGTTATCTACATGAACTGTAGACACTCTGCAGTACAAATATGTATTAAAATAAAATCTTAACTCGAAATTAAAAATAAAAGGGGGATTAAGTGGCAGTTTGAATTAAGAACTTCTCTAGTCTTTGAAGTAACCACTAATGTAGGGTTATTTTTCATATACTGAATCTTAGTGTCAAGTGAAACCTGATCCTTTCTGTAAAAGACAGTAAGTCTTGAAAAGTAATCACTTAAGACATATCTCATTTCAATCGAATTGAGACATCAAATCCTTAGAATCGGAGAGAAGGTGCTTACATGGGTTGAGACAGAATTGAAGAGACTTCAATACAAGTATTAGTTTTGTACAAAGTTTAGTTTTGACAGATCAGAAGATCTAATGGACCCGGAAGTGATTATAGTGACAATACTGTCTTGTACATATTAGCTGAAATTTGCTAAAAAGCTCAGTCTTAAGTGTTCTCACCATGCAAACATACACACATATGCACACTTTCACACACAATGACCATGTAAGGCCAAGAATATGTTAATTAGTTTGACTGTGATGATCATATCACAGTATCTATGTATATCAAATAATCAAACTGTATGCCTTAAATATGTAAAATAAAAATATTTAAAAACAGAAATAAGTTGTATTTATAAACACAGTTAAGTGGCCAGTTATATTTTAATGTTATTTTGCTCCTTGTTAAACCTTGTGAAATATATTCAGTGACCTTTCACCAACAAATTACAACTTCTTGTGCACATGGACCGAAGCGTTAGATAATTTAGTTGCCTGGCAACCTATACATAAGTGGACACAATCAAGAAGCCCAATACAATCGACATAACCTAAAATAATCTTTAAAATCTTTGGTAATATAGCTGCCCAGATTTTAACCTCACAAAAATCCATGTTTCTTTTGAAGATGGACATATAGTATGATTCTGTGTGAAATCCTTATATAGCTGCTTAGAATTTTATCATATATAAAGATACAAACTCAGCTTTCATCTAAAGAAGAATTATCAAACAAGTTTGAATTGCACTAATGTTTACAGTTCACAAAGGTCCTATAACATTTCCTGCTGGAATCACAGCTGTTGAAAACTTAAAATTCTGATAGAAACTGATAACTAGGTATGATATACAAAGCCCACGCAACTGAAATGAAGTAACAGAAATCTTCATGTTAAAAGATCTTTTTTTCAGAATAGAAGCATAAACATACTGCAACATTCTTTTCTAGAAAAAACCCCCAGAAATTTGGCATTTTACCATAGCTCTAGCTTGCATTATATTTACTAGTCATCAATGATAACAGCTAGCACACAGCCAATATATGCGTGATGCATGCGCCTTGTGTAACTTCTTGGTGTCGTGTTGTAGTTTCGGATCCTACCACTTGATGGCAGATACGGTAAAAGTCAGTTGAGAATGGGGAAGGAACCCAAGTGCTCCCTGTTGGAAATGCACAATCCTTAGGCCGGTGATCGCCTCATCTTTTACTTCAGAGACTCGGAATAAAGATGCCTCCTTCACCATGTGGCTCTGATGGTGTAAAAATGGAATCAAGACAGCACCTGGTCAGGGAGGGGGATGAAGGGAAGGGAGAGGGAAGAATAGTGGATAGAATTGAGAGGAACAGATTTTTTTTTTTGTGCTTTAGCTATTGATTTTCAGTTGATTTTATTGGTACATTTGATATATACATCATGATCACAATCAGCTTTGAGAATTTGTACCAATACATGACACATATAGTTCTCATTTTTCCCATTACCCTCCCCTCCCTATAACCCCTTACCCCTATACACATAAGCTTTGTCTACTTTTTTACCATTAAATGTTTTCTTCCCCTTCTTTATTTACCCCTACACCTACTTTTCCTTTTTCATTTTGTACATTTTCTTCTTATTTAGCATTATGTATCCTACATTTTGGACCTCATTTACACCTTCAGTTTCTCATACGAGAGAAATGATATGATGTTTACACATCTGCATTTTATTTATCTCACTGATGAGCATGTCCTCAACAGAAGACTGGATAAAGAACAGATCTTGAACTCAGCTACAAGTCATGGTATGATATGCATAGTGAAAGATTATTGAATTTATAGGACATTTTTGTTTCTTAGTTTTAAGATGAAGCATCTGGACATAGAAGGAAGAAATGCTATCTTTCAAATATCTACCTATAGCCATACAGAGCCTTTCTATATAGAAAGACATTTTTTTTGTTTCTTGTGGGTCTCTGTCTCTCTGTCTGTCTTTTCATCTGTATGTACTTTTACATACACATATATCTGAGTTTCAGCTTATGGGTCAGAATATAGTTGTATTAGCTCTCACATCACTGGACACACTCATTTTGATCTTATACAGTGATCATTTAAAAATACAAATACAAAAGGGTTTAATGTTTATACTGAATGATTGAAGTTAAATTATTTTGCAGGTTGTACATTACAGGGTTTTTGTTCCTACTAGTAAAGTGAAAAAGCTGTGAAGAAAGAGTTCAACTATTTTTGTTTCAGTGTGTACACATTTTCTACTTTTGGTTTACTGTTGAGTAGAAGAGTTGAAAGGAAAGTGAGTAAGAGGTTGCTCTATCTTTTCTTTTCCTTCAAAGTCATCATCTTCACAGAAGTGGGCTATTAGTAGAGAGAAGTAACACAGACAAGAAAGAAGATTGGGGCAATTAGTCCTTTGTGTTCACTACAATGTCATTCATTCTTTATGCACTCGAGAGAAGGTCTGGTATAAGTGGAAAGTGTAGTTTCTTCAAGAAGGCAGTTTCACTATTCACTCAGTTGTTGGGGATGTAGCATACTCATCTTACACTGTTTTGAGTCTTGCTGAACTCTCAGGCATCTCCGCCTTGTGAGTCTGCCACAGGTCATGTTGACAGGGTACCACAAAGGTTTTGTGAAAAGCATGGAATGCATACACGTGGGAAGACAAGACCTGGTAGACTACCATCATATCCACATATATCCTCTTCCCTCTTGTTTCACTGTCCCATGTGACTTAGTTCACAGAACAAGGTACAAAGATAAAATTAATCAAATTTTTAAGATATAAATAGTAGAGTATTAACAAATTTATAGTTCATAAGAGAGCAATTATATTTTAACACAATTTCACTAAACAAAGAATTTCCATCCATGAAACTGTCCAGGGTAGTTACTCAACTTTCTGAAATCCTTCTAAGGTACACACACACACATACACACACACACACACACACACACACACACACACACACACACACACAGAGTGGCTATCATCACTAAATAATTCAAATGATTTTTATACTAACTGAGGTAGGAGGTAGCTAAGGAAAAGGCTGGAGAATGAGAAGGCCCACCGATACAACTTCCGTGTTAAGTTTTGTCAGGACTAGGATATCCAGGGCTAAATACAAGGATGAGAAGTAACCAGCTAACCTAGCTTATACCAGGTAGCCTGCTTCCTGGGCATGTAGCCTGTGCTTATGGCAATCCTTGTCCCACCGAGCCCTAATAATCAGGTCACTGTGCTATTTTGACCCCTTTCACACCAATACAGTTCATCCAAGGACCCTGAAGGTCAAATCCTCCATCTCCTAATGGAAAGACAAAGTCAAGCCGCTCACTGATGGGGAAAAACCTCCCAAACCTCGATGCTCAAAACTGTCAGCAGAATCTCCCTGAAGTCATGTGCTTTTCTCACACGCCCACCTCTGCCTGGGGGAGCATACTCTCATTTTTCAGAAAACCTCTGCTCTTGTTCCATTCGGGCATACTGCTCAATGCTTTTTGCAGGGTATCAAGAACCCAGAGAAAATTTCCAATCTATTAACATACTACTCTCCCAAATCCACGCTTAATTTTGTTCAAAGACAAGCATGGGAGTCTAATAGGGTTGCAATTTTACCATAACTGCCATTAAAACTGTTTCCTTTTTGGAAGCTCAAGGCAAATCTGGTATGTCCAGCTGACCACTTGCTTGATTCCTTGAGAGCTTCTTGCTAAGGCAATGCAGCTCCACAGATAGATAAACAGTGAGCTATCGGCCTGCCTTTGTGAGGGGGCTGAAAGGGACTATAAAAGAGGAGCTACAAAAGAGGAAGCTGCCCTCCCTTGTCATTTTGGCAGCTCAAGGAGTGTGTATAAATACTGAGAATCTGGAAACGGACTCTATTAAAAACATGTGCTCTTAGATATGCTTTAAAAAGTCTTTGTACAGGTCCAGGGATATCCAGTTAGAGGATCCATTAGGAAAGTAAAAACAAATCTATAATTCACAAAGAGAGCAACTGAATTAAAAAAAAAAAATTAAACGTTACAAAAAATAGCACCTTTTGTTTTGAGGCTGAAAATTTAAGGACAATCAACCCTTATAACAGGAAGTAGATTTAGACATTTACATGAGAAATGATGTCGATTCTGGGATTTCATTCTTTCGATATAACTCCAGAGAATCTAGCTGAGGAAGTTAAATATCTATTAAATCTCAGAAAGGAAATCCTTATTTTTCTTGGCTTAATAATATAAATGTGTTTCTTTTATCTTCTGGACTAGGGCTGCTTTTTAATTGAGCACATTCTTTATATAGGACATCTGATTCTTGCAAAAAAACTTGTTTAAAGTTTCTTGGTAAATTCTTGGAGTCTTTCGAATTATTTAGGTGTAAACTTATTGATAGGTACACTTTCTTGATGCTTATCTGCCCCTTCTTTCTCTATGATTATTAGTTAAGGTAGGTGAGCATAATGGGTAATCTGATCTGTATTTTAAAGCATAATTATATGACATTTTTCTAAAATTAAGAAAAACAGCTCGAATTAAATTCCTTCTAAATTTTCCTCCAATATGCTCTTTGATAAATTACAAATGTAACATTCTTAATATAATATTCTATGGAAGAATAAATGAAGCCCTAGTATTGTAGTTCACAATTTATCACAGAGTCCTTCTTTTATTCAACAAAGAAAAATTGAGTCCCTGCAATGTGTCAGAAGATTTGCAAGATCTTGGCATTGGCACAGAGTGGCAACAGAGCAGGATTTTTGTGGAGTTGGCCTGTAGAGCTCTGATGACCTGTGCAGCTTTTATGGGTTTTTCTTTGGTCTTTAAATCAGTGAATAAATTAAGCTGAAGAAGTTCAGGGTGGAGGAACTGTTTTTTACACATACAGGATTTTGACAGTACAATTCCTCAATTGAAAATGTTTATAGGTATTTCTTTTTAAATTGATTTTATTGGTACATTATGTATGCATACCATGATCACATTCAACACTGAAAATTTGTAGTAGTACATGACACATCTTGATTCTTATCTTTTCCCACTCCCTTCCCCACCTTACAACCCCCACTCCATAGACATAAGCTTTGTTTCCAATTTTTAAACATGTTTTTTATTTTTCTTCTTTACTTTCCCCTCTTCCTCTTTCTCTTCTTCCCTTTGTATATTTTCTTCTGTAGGTCTATTCTCCAGGAGGTTAAAAAAAGGTCATTTCAAATGACATAAGACAGCTATGTGACTAAGTCTCTATTTTTCATATTTTGGTGACTTGAAGTTGTTCTGAGGTATCTACATGCCACTCAGATATTCAGAATAGTGAAGAAAAGCATTCTTTTTTACACTGATAAAATGGTTTGGTTATCCTATACTAGAAATGACCTCAATATGTAATTGATTATGTCTTTTAATTGTTGTCAGAAATAGTGGCCTGAGATCAACTATTCAAAACTCAAATCATAACTTTTGGCAGTTGTTCTCCCCTGTAATTGGCTGATATCCAACTCTCTATATAACGGGTCAAATCATTCAGTTATCTGTGTGCACATTTTGCCAATTAATCTAGCCTGAGTTCACCAGGAGCTACATTGTTCAAAATGAGGTACATTTTATTGGTACAATTTGTGCACTATTTTATATCTAGAGGGGTTTGGGATAACTGTAACGACCACCTTGACAATCATCCTGATTACATGTCTATCTGTTAAAGCACAAGCAAAAAATATTTTTTGGAGAAATTCTCAAACCTTATCACTTTTTTGGCCTACTTCCAAGCAAAGCAGCAAGGCTTGTTTTCAAAAATATACTTCAACCCTATTCTGTGTTAGTCAAGTGTCAAAGAAATAACTTCACTTTAAAATTGCAACACTGAGTTCTCATAGTCTACTTTCAGTGTGAAACAGTATTAACCTTGAACTCTCTGGTGTCCAAATCTTCTCCAAGTTTCATTTCAAGAAACAATATTCATAGAAGATATATGATTCAAAGATTATTGTAGGTGTTCTAAATTTTATTCTGGGGTCAGCCCAGCTGCATATTTATAACACACAGTTTTGAGATAATAATGATTACTTTTCCTGCATTTTCTCAGGAGAATGACACTGACATCATTAGGGAACATAATAAAAAACATAATAAGAAACAACAATCATTAGCAGGACAAACCCTAGGGATATCGAGGACATTTTCAGTTTTATGTGAAAGGGGATCGCATAACACTGCGTTTCCCTTACAGGAATTGTATTTCCTTTACTGGAACAGTGATCAGATTTCTCTGATTGGGAAGTGGCTTACCGCTAACAACTAGGATTTTTGGTGTATGTTCTTCTCTCTTAACCTTTCTTCCTGCTTTATTAGATTTTCTTTTCATTTAGTATTTTATTCAATTTCCTTGTCTCTATTTTTATCCTATTCTACATTGTGTGTTGTTATAATCGGGTCATATTTGAGTCATACATTTTAAAATATTTCATAATGGTATATGAAATAAAAGTGTTCAAGATTTTAGAATGGAGTCATTTCCTCTGTGATCAAATTCCAGCATGTGATCACAGGATTGTGTTGTTGACAAGGAATGAAACTGGAGGAAGTCTTTAGAGTACCAAAAAACAATGAGGCTATGACATTAGTTTTGTGATATAAAAAGGCAGAAATTGCTCAAGATGATAGCAGTAGCAACAGTGGAAGGGAGGGCAATGAGTTAACTGTTTCAATGTTTTCTGTATATATATTTATATATCTATATCTATATCTGTATATATATATATATATATATATATATATATATATATATATCCTTCTCTTGACCTATTCCTGCCCCATGCTTGTCTCTAACTCTGCTCCTGAGTTTGTCTAGCTCCTGACCTTTTAGATTTAATTTTCTACTCCAGACCCTACATTTGTTCCTTAGAGTTGGTGGCAACTGTAATATCCTGGTGTGATATTTTGTGCTCCCCCCCTCACATATGACTTTACACTGATCTTTGCCTATGTTCACTTCCATGCGCTCTTCCCTCCCTAACCAGGTAACTGCCCCATAACCATCATTCTGCCAGAGGCCATTCACCCTGCCCCAGGGGTCCGTTATGTACTTCACCCTTCTAAAGACATAATAACCAAGTTCTCTCTGTCTCTAACTTGGTCTGTTGCATTCAACGTCATATTCTCTCTATTCTCTGCTCTTCTGTAAATGATCTGCCAGCTTGATAATGTAATCTATCCAAATTGATCACTGGTTCTCAAACTAGTAAAATTTATCCTAAGGGTTAAATATGTATTTTCAATTTATTTTCTCTGTATTTTGTCTATTGAGCAACTAGGACAATCAATTCGGTAGCCCACAAGAACTCTGGATCTCTGAAACGTTTCAGGATGGAGGACAACACCCTGCACATACAGAGTGAGTCCTTTGTTTCACCTGTTTTCACCACCTGCAAAATTAAAGTAAGTGACAAGCAGGGAAGCAGATGGAGAATAGAAAGAATAGGATAAGACACATGACTGGAAATGGACAGCATCATTTGTATTAGGTGCTAAATTCTTGCAAACAGATCATGTAAATCAGTCTGAAAGTTGGACAGTCTTTAAAGAAAGATTAGGTTAATTATTAATATGGTTGGAACATTTTTTGATTAACAAATCAATTAATATTAATATTCATATCCAAACGTTACAGTGAGAAAACTAACACTGAAAAAGTTAAATCAGCCACTTAAATCATAGTATCTACTGAAAACAATAGTTGTAATTATTCTGCATTTGCCATTCCAAGACTGTACTGCATCGACTCATTTAATTGTTGTAACATTTTATGAACTACTTACTTAGTGAGTACTTGTCCCCATTCAAATATAAGTAAATCAAAGAGCAGAGAGGGTAAATAGCTTACACAGAACACACAGCTTAAAAGTAGTACAACAGAGCCTATGTTTACAAAGTTTAACTCAAAGCTTGCAGTTTTGATGCATCTCCCCAGCTTCCTGCATAAAGGACCTGAGACTCACCTGTCTTCCTGTCCCCTATGCCATGCCCCTCCTTCCAGCAAGTAAGAGATGAGACAATAGTACATCTCCTTAGGTTTTCCCTACGTGGGAGACCCACTCTGAACTGGAAAGGGGGATACACCTTGTTAGTTCCCAATATAACATAGAAAAAAGTGAAAAGTGACTACTCACAATTTAACCCCAAACAATGCGGAGGGCTGCTGTAAGTGTGTGTAATTCCTTGATATTAGAAGATAAGCACACAGTCTTCAGAGGAAACCGTGGTGTTTGCCATTCAGGAAACTTGCAGTTCAGATAGAAACATAAAGATCTTTCCACTGTCCTTCTCCAAGGAGATAAAATATTCCATAAATAAACATTTCACTTTGTTTCTTTCTTAGAAAAGTTTTCTTTGCTGCTTTGATAGTTTCTACTACTTAAAGCAACCTTTCCTAACCTCTGTTGAAAGAAAATGAGAAATAATCCCTCTGTGCGTGCTAAAACAAATCTAATAGTTGTGTTTGCAAATACCAAGTATCAGTGCGCTAAAGAAGTACAATATAAAGCTATCAATTAATTCTGTGGTAACTGTATGCACCTGTGAACAACTGCTTAATTAAAGAGGCAAACAGAAATCTCTCACAATGATACCTCACATTACTTGCACTTATGTGACTGTCAATTAGTTGGAGTGGATAAACACAATTGGAAGCACGCCATGTGGACGCCTGGTAAAGAAGGAGCGAAAAAGGATAGGACCAGGAGACATGTGAAGAGAGAAAGGAGGACCCACAGCCAAGTATGGCCCATTCTCCAAGGGATAAATATCCATTTCAATAAAGGAAATGAAAGTAGATGCTTTCTACTGAAAGGGCTGCTCTCCCTCAATCACTGGAACAAAGAAAATGAAGCTTTCATACACAAATATACATCAAAAGGAAATGGAGTCAGAGCATCTGGGCTGCTCGCAAACACGAGCTTAGTGCTGGTGTTTTATTTCTGTATAAAAGGAAACAAGGAGAATCCCTTGGCTACTTGTCTCCCAGGATAGTAATATTCTAACTCAAGGTCTCTTCCCATAATTTTACTCCGTCCACAATTCTTTTGTCTTTCAAAAAAAATAAAAATCAACTTTGGCAATGTGTGGAAGGAGAGAGTTTAAAAATTGTGAGAAGAGAATGTCAAGGTTCTCCCTGGAAAAAGAGATGGATTGTACTAGTTGGAAATTTCCAGTTGTCTCAGCTCTGCTTGCCAGTGATTTATTTTGCTAATTGAAGTAAAAAGACTATGGAGTTATGAGATTGAAAATTGAACGGGCAACATTTGAATTATGATGAAATTATAGCCCACCACTAAAAGCCTCCTTCAACCTTTGTCATCAAAGAGGGTAGTGAAATTGTAGCTGCTCTAATCCAGGTGCTCTTGAAGAAAGTTCAGGGAATCCTTGCAGAAGTAGACAACACATTCGCTTTACCGCTGCAGAGCGGTCCCTGCAGCCCTCCGAGTTCTCAAAGGCTGAAGCTCAGTGGGGTGGGGATCATGTCTTCCTCTTGCTCTCCCTATTGCCTGACATAGTGCTTGGCACTCAGTTAAAGTTCAGTTCAAGCAAACAACTGAAAATTATGCTTTTTAAAATCTCCTGCCTTATCTGACTGCTCTGGTTCTTGAACCTTTGAGGCAAGAGCTAAATTTTATTTTATGATTAGAAACAACAAAAAAATTAACTGGAAGAAAGCCAGTCAATTAACATAGTTCATGTTTGCTGCTAAGCTTTCACTAGTTCTGAGAGATAAATCTCAGAGAGAAAATATCTGAGGATCATGTGTCTACAAGTGTGGTCCCATATTTGCCCAAATACTTTTGACTTGTCTCCTTTTCTGAACTTTACGGGAAGGGCATATTTCTAAGAGGAATACAAAGTAATCTTTCCAAATACTGTCTGAAATGATTTCCAATTATGTATCTGTGATAATATGATCCAAATCTGGCCTATCACTTGTCTTTGTAAATAAAGCCTTGTTGGAACACAGCATGCTAATTCATTTACGTGTTGTCTATGGCTGATTTCACACTACAATGGGGGAATTGATTAGTTGCGACAGAAGATGCTATAACCTGCATGCAAAGCCTAGAGTATTTACTATCTGGCCTTTCACAGAAAGAGACCACTGATCCCTCCTTAGTTGATGCGATTATAATTTTTTCAGTCTCACCAAATGCCAGGCAGCACGGCATATCGCATTAGTGCATTAATGGAGCTTATTTCATTAAATTGATTCAACAACTATACGTGGTTGATTTGATTTTTAGCCCCACTTTCATAGTTGAGGTTTAGAAATACCAAGTGACTGGCCTGCTGTTTGGGGATCATCCCTTTGAGCAGCCATCAGTGAAAGCAAGCTGCTGGGGTAATAGGAAAAAACCTCAGTTTACTTCCCCCTACATTCCAATATCACTCTGTAACTACCTATGAGCCAACGACCTCCCTACCAATACTGTGGAATGCGTCTTGCTGCGGGCCACGAGACTGACCTGTCATGTTCCTTTGAATCTCATGAATGCTTCTTAGGCACTGCAGCACTGTGGTGCTGGCTAAATTCTTATTGAAAGTATGCGTGTCCGCTAGCGTAGCAGTCAGCTGGGGCTGCACTAACTAAATGCCAAGGACTGGGTTGATTAAAGAGCAGATATAGCCTAAGATAAAGATCAGGTTTCCACTAGGCTCCAGTTTCTAGCAAGAGTTCTCACTTTCTGGTTTAGTGAAATGTATCTTTTCCTGTGTTCTCTCACAAGGTGAGGGAGCTGATTTCTCCATTGCTCTGCAAAGGTTTATTGCAAGTTGTTCTCTTTCTTCTTTTTCCTCCCCCTCCTCCTCCTCTACCCCTTCTCTTCCTCTTCTCCTTTTTGCCTATTGCATCTGACCAGGGTTCCTATCTTCCATCTTTGTGACCTCACTGGACTTTTCTCTATTAGGATACTCTGAGTCCTATCAGCAACAAAATCCCATGAAGGATGAAGGTCTCAACATAAGAATTTGGGGAAGCACATCATTTGTTTCACCACAGCTAACATTGCAGACAGTTATAGGCTAGGCTGACTAATTTCCATTTTCAGTCATTTTTTTCTTGTTGTCTCAATGGTGAGGCTATAAAAGTTAAAATTCTCACACGCAGAGGTAACTATGTGAGTGTAGTCTGCAGTATAACCACTGGATCTGTGGTTTCCACCTCTTCCTCTCTTTCTTCTTCCCACCTGGAGCATACACATGACATGGAGAAGTGTAGCGGCCATATTTGTATGCCAAAGTCAAAGGCCACCCACTAAATGTGGGAGTGTTGGAAATGTCCTGGGCCCTCTGTGGTACTCACAGCTTTATGCCACTCTAAAACTATTTCCAGACCTCTTGGTCTTTTGTCTAATATGTGCAGCCAAAAACAATTCCAACTGATTTATAGTGATTCTGCTGTACTTGCTAGAAGAGTAGATGCCAGGTCTAACATTATCTAGCTCTGAGGTACAGAGATAGTTCTATGGTTCATACAGTGAATAAATTAGCAATAAGCTTGAACATCCCCACCTAGTGCACTAATAATCTTAAAGAAGTTTGGTTTTGGAAGAATTTATATGAGATGAGTATTATTGTTGAGTTTTTAAATATGCATAGCATCTTCTTTATCCATTATTGTCTCCATGAGAGCTGTTTTCAGTGTACTGATTTATTTCTTTACAAACAAGCAATTTGCTTGAGCTAGTAAGAACTGACAAAGAATGTCACCATGTCTCTCTTGTCCTGCATGCTCTCTCATATGTGTCCCTGTTACTCCAATTGACCCTTAAGTACACTGCTAAGCACATATTTTAAACATGACGTGATAATCAATAAATCTCATAAATATTGATGTCTGTGAAAGGAAATGCATCTTCTACTTGAGATCAGCATATGGAGCGCGGCACCCACCCAGTCATTCCTCATAAGTCCTATAGAAAGTCATTGTCACATTATTTTTGCTTTCTTACTATGTCATTATAGATTGTGTCAAGGATGCCTGTCAGGCGCTTGTATCAACAATGTTTTGAAGCCATGACATCATTTTGACACTAATTTCCATTTTTCCGTTGAAGCCCTTAGCAGCTCCTGTTTTATGGCAAGCATTTTACTGTCTAAGAACTCAGTCATCAGCTGTGAAGATTCCTATGGAAAAATATAGAAAAACACACTGGTTGGCTGATAACTGACGTGCTAAGGATTAGAGTCACCTTTGTGTATCCTGGTGATACAATAGAGAGTGATGGAAAGGACTCCCCCTCCATTACTTCCCATGCCTAATGACACCCCCATTTTTCAATTCCTTAATAGCCACAAGCCCGCTGGAAGGAAATCCTTGGCCTTACCAAATACTTTCATTTGCAGAAACAACTACGGTGTGGGTGAGATGAAGCAGCGAGAGCCAGTGATTTTTCAGAGTACTTTACACTGTCACACTCCCCGTCTAAGTCTGTCACACTTACAGTAAGTGGTTTCACTAAAATGCTGCAGCTTACTGCTGCCTCCTTCAGCCTTCATGGAGTGTTAGACTCTGGCTTCTCTGGAGTGGACTGTACATAATGTATTCTACACCCCGCAGAGAACTAGAAGGGGTAGAAGCCATATATGTCCTTGGGGAATGGAGAGGTTACAGGCTTGGCCTGATCTTTAAGGAAGCACTTTACAAACTGAACTCACTGTGTGCACAGGGTTGATAAAATGTACCAGTTCATAGTTTGAAAAAAGAAATTAAACAATAGAAGGATTTAGTAGGAATATAAATATAAGCACCTATCCTAACATAGTATAGTGTCTTACTGGGGAAGAGTTAAAATGAAAAAGAATTGCAAAACTCTAGGATTAAAACTAAGTTAGGATATTTAAAGTTTTGACAATGTTTAAAAATTTAGGCACTTTTGGCACTTAAGAATAAACACTGTCCTGATTTTTATGGCTTCAAGAGCAAGATTCTTTCAGTTCAAAAACAGCCTCTGCTACTAGATTAAGCTGTGTAACACCGGCTACATTACTGTCTTTCTTGTTTCCTTCAGAAAACTGAGAATGATAATACTATCTAATCTCATGAAACTGGTAAAAATGTGTTACCAGGTTTTAAGTGTTCAAAACAATGTATGGCCCAGAGTAAGGGCTGATTAAATAAATTTAGTTATAATCAACAGGTGACCTTATTTTCCATGACTCTTTATGAGCTCTTGCTGTTAGGGATAAATCTCGGGGTATCACAAATCCTTACGTACTCAAACTTCATTCCAATGACTGTGTGATATGTCTATTTTCCTGAAATGAAATACTCTGCAGAATTTCTCTCCTGGAGTGTGTCCAGGGAGGATAATCTCTCAGGAGTTCTTGGAGGTAGAAGGAAGGTAGCACACACGTTCTGCCAGTTATTCATTTATACACTCACCTGTGTTTCTGTGAAAGATACTCCAAATGCAACTCTATATTAACCGAAAGAGTGAACATGACCGTGTCTTCTCTTTTCACTCAACCTTCCTCTCTTCAGAGTTTTGGGAAGGACATTTCAGTTTCTAATTTTTGTTTTCCTACATTAATAGTATCAGTCTTCAATGTCAAAATGAAGTGAAGCCCATTGTTATGGCTTAGATGTAGATGTCCCCCAAAACCTTGTGTGCTCATATGTTGAGCCCTGGGGAGGCAGCTGGATCATATGTGTGCGATACTGGACATTGGGATGCAAGAGTTGATCTGACTGGCTTAGCGTAGTTGGGTGATGGGATTACTGGCAAGAGAGGCCCCACTCTGGATGTGGATGGCGCTGACCAATAGGATCATATCCTGGATGGAATCTAAGGGAAAGCAGGAAAGGCTCTGTGGACTGTTTCTCTCCTGCCTTGGAACCACCCCTTGCTCCACAAACCATGAGCTAAAATAAACCTTCCTCCTTTAACCCATGGATGTTGGTATTCTGTCCCAGCAGTGAGCAAATAACTAAAATACCCTTTTTGAAAAAAAGTTTTTCTGTGTCTGCTCTCCACAACTCATTCTCTCTGGGATTTCTACCAGCTGTCTCTCAATTCCAAACCTCTGCATGTGGGCTTTTTACCCGCTCACACCATTCCCTGCCTCATTGTCAACCGTGAGATTTTAGACCTTGCTTAGACTTTACTTTTGCAAGTGTGAGAAGTCCTCATGATGAACCTACTCATTTATTCTGTTTTTTTCTTAATACATGTTGTAGTGAGTGATGACCACACTTATCATGGGCAGTTGGTGCATATACATGAAACATTTTAAGTCTCTTTACTCTTATTTATTTATGTTTTGTTGTGTTTTTCAGCTCTTGTCCTTCTCACTTCCTCCTCCTTCTAGCTCTTAGTCTCCTTTTCATTTGAAAAGGCTCTATTTTTTATGTTTCCCCTTTATTTTTTTGTTTGTTATATATTTGTTTAGTTCTCATATAGGAGAAGTCATGATATATTTAAGATCATGTGTCTTCCTAGCTCTGCCTGTCTGGTTGAACTGTGACTGATACACAGACTTAGGGGATTTTTTTGTTTTTTTGAGACAGAGTCTTGCTGTATAGTTCAGATTGGCCTTGAATTCACTATATAGCTAAGACTGGCCTCAAATTGGTGGTGAACCACCTGGCTCAGCTTCCTAAATGCTGGTATTACAGACAAGTACAACCACTTCTGGCCCTAGAAAAATTTTGACAAACAGTCGTATACATGTTATTCACCACAAATTTCAAATCCAAATTTTGAAATATTTACATAGTTAACACTGTAACAATTATATATTCTTACTAAAGGAACTGCATGAAAGAGATGATTGAGTTACTACGTTTAGTGTTATTTAACAGACTGTGTTATCAATGGCTAATTATTTAGTACCAGGAATTTGAAGTGAGGATGCCACAGAGGTGGAATAAATGTGAAAAGAAAACTTCGGAGACAAATAATAGGATGTTGGGTCAAAATTACTTTGAGAGTAGAGCCAAATGAAGACATATAAGTTTGTAGATGAAACATGTGAGTAAAAGATACTATAATGAAAAAGCAAAGAAAACAAAGTTTTTTAAAAAGTAGTAATACAACAATAATAGTATAACAAGAAGGAGATCATACAAAATAATTAGGGGGATATATATCGTGACAAATTAGTAAAGTAATGAATTCTAACTATATTTCTGTATTAAATGTTGAGTAAAAAATAAGACTATATTGGTCAGGATATTTTTATTTTCTACAATTCTTTTTTCTTCTTTTTAACTTTAGTCAGACACTACCAGAATTAGTTACTCTGGAAAGAGAAACTTTCAGAAAATGGACATAACTTGGAATATAGTTGGTAGAATTTAGTAAATTACAATCTGAGTTTCATTATATGACCATAGACACTGAAGGAATTTTGAAGTTAGTAAACTAAGTTTTTTTTTAAAATTATCTTTATTGGTACATTAAATATACACATCATGATTGCACTCCATAATGGGGATTTGTACCAGTATAAGACACAACTTAATTCTCATTTTTTCCCATAGCCCCACCCACCCTACCACCCCCCCATATACATAAAATTTGTTTCCTTACTTTTTTGTTACAATCTCAACATTGTAAACTAAGTTTAAAGCAAGTGTGAGCATGTCTTTTTCCCCTCTGGATATTCTGTATGACATCTACTTGGTGGAAGAATGGAGGAAGGTTGACTCAAACAAATTGGAAAACTATTCATTCCTGAATATAAAGGAAAAGAAAGGAGACAGAAAGGTTTTGATGGAAAAAATTAAGCTAGTGGAAAATAGCAAGGACAGTATCATATTAGAAGAGAATGGGGGTTAGATGTTTGTGCCTTCTTTTTAACTATAATTTCTTGTAATCAAGATAATGCTGAAGGTTAGAAAAAGGTTCTAAAAAATATAATTCCCCATCATCCTAGGATGATTTTTTTATTTGCTTATGATTTGGTGATTTTTTTTAGAAATATATTATTTTAACCATAGAGGTATATATTTCCTTCACTTTATGTATTTTAGTAATGATCAGAAATGAGGATGACAGGAAGCCTCCCTAGAGCCTATAACTCTAGTTGGCTACACTTTGGTTACCATGAAAATGTGAGTGTCAGGAAAGAACTTGGCCCAAAGAATATGAGGGTTTTATCAAAGGTGGAATTACTATCACTAGTAATCTGTAGTCACTAGGGAAATTTGGTAGTCATTAAGAAAATTTCTTAACATCAAAATATTGTTTTATAGGACAAACAGTATCAACTCTAACCTATTTTCCTGTTCAGGTTGATGCTCTGATGTATGTATATTGTGCTTAGAATGACATTTTTCCTTTAGGAGGAGCAGCATATGTTATATACAGTACAATGCGGCATGATGAGTTAGAACAAATCAGAGATGACTAAATGCTGAATTCATTTAAAAGTAACAAAATATTGTTCTTATCTTTGAAGAGGTACACAAGCTTAGTGTCAACAGCAGAATAATTGCCTAATACAAAAAAACATTTTTAAAATATCTTAATCAATAGTTGCTGCATCAGTCAACAGATAAAATATGCAAACTAAGGTTTATTTTATCCTAGGATCTATGTGGAAGATAGAAAATAAGATCAGTATTAAAAACTAGGCTTTACAGGATGGGGAGTTAGCTCAGTGGTTCCGGCGCCTGTCTTGTAAGTGCAAGGACTCGGGTTCGATCCCCGGTAACCACATATCATACTGGGTGTGGAGACTCACCCCAGCAGCAACCAGTACCATATACCACAGTGCTGGGCGTGGTGGCTCACACCTGTAATCCCAGCACTCGGGAGGCAGAGGCAGGAGGATTGCTGTGATATGAGTTTGAAGCTGAGCTCAGGGCCAGCCTGAACCACCAAGTGAGACCCTGTCTCAAAAAACCTAAAAACTAGGCTTTACATACTGTTTTATAATTTTATAACAGCTTTGACATTTATCATCTGACTTAATCCTCAAAACACTGTATGAACTATGTCTATCTAAGCTTCAAGTCTTTGATGAGAATTTACAAGATGCACAGTAAATAAAGTAAACCTTCTACCAAGCCACAAGCAAATATGATGATAAGTTAGTATGTAGACAGAGCAAACTAAATGCAGTGGTAATTATAATGTAATGATTCTGTGTTACTACACACACAAATACACACACACACACACACACACACACACACACACACACACACCCTACAGAATTTTTATTTTCGTCAAGTAGACAAGGTAGAAAGCCTTATATAATTTATGGGTATTTTCTTTTTAGTACTATGTTTCTGAAGTAAATTGTGAAAGATGTTTTCATTACTTCATAGGTACATTTTATCTCAGCCAAAATAAGTATGACCCAGGGCACAAACTATCTTTTGTTTATATCTCAAATTTTATATTTTTCTTCAAATGATACAAATTGGGCATTTAGAATGTGATGAGTTTTTTCTGTTGCTGCTGTTTTTGTTCAATCTTTACTTTATCCTCTTAGATCTATTTTTGAATGCATGAGTTTTAAATTTAATTTGAAAAGAGAAATACAAAATACATTTTTCTATAGAGCTACATTATTGGGGGATCATTCTCATCTATTTAGGTTTATAATTTCTCAAATTTTCTTTACATGCACATCTAAGACATTGCTATTCCTCACACCATGAAAGTAAAGCTTGAACGTAAAACTAGAAAGGGGATTGGAGGAAGGAGAGTCAACACCAGAGGACACCTTCGAGGTAGGAGGGGTCTGAGGACATTTTTACTGAAAATACACATGACCTACTGCATGAAGTATAACTGGAGAGACTGTGATGCTTAGAAGAGCAAGTATATGTGCATGAATTAATGGTCTTGTATGTCCCTCTCTCTTCACTGAGGAATAGGAGTCTTGACCACTACTCCTGCTTATCATCAAGTTCCTCAAAACCAAACTTCTAAAAAAGAAAAAAGAAAGAAAGAAAGAAAGAAAGAATTGCAGTTAAGTTAGTTTGTAAAGTAGAATAAGAAAACAAAACATGTTGTAAAGCCAAGGGCACAAACTGTGACATGAGGATTTTTATGTCACTGTAAAGACTGGCTGCCAGGAAGTTCAACTCTGACTAATCTCTCCTATTTACAAAGGACATATGGCAAGCATAGCACACAGTAACCTTGCTGCCGATGTCCATGTGACTATTCATATATTTTGGTCTTATTTTATTGAAAAATTATATGATACTGTTGCCTTGGAATGAAGAGGACATGAGGGTTAATTGCCATTATCTAACTAAATTCTTAAAATAAGAGAGAGAGAGAGACAGACAGAGATGGGGGAGGACTTTTCCTATTATTCTGTTCCTTTAGCCAGCACTTATGAGCATAAGACAAACTACACAGTTCGTTTCATTGGAGAGATGATGGGAAAGAATCAATCTGAAATATATAGGAAAAGAGAAATAGTATATTTAGCTACCACAGATGAAAAAATGATGCAGAATACCACAAGATGTCACGCATATTACTGCACCTGCATTGGTCTGTCTCTTTCTTGTTCCTCAATGCTGGTCTGGTTCTGTTTGGGGACCACAAAAACCTGAGGCTAAATAATGAAACTGAGTGATAGTTCATTTCCTAATAGCTAAAATTAATGCCATATTTGTAGAGGATAATACATAGAGTTGATAAAATTAGAAAGAAACAAAATTTGCTTCTTGGATTATTCAACAAATATGAGTGGATCTCTCAGTGCATACTAGGTGCTTTCCTCAATGGTATAGAGATATAGTTGATGAGAAAGTCACAGATACTGTCTTTCTGAAATCAGCCCTGGGGGCGGGGGGCGGCAGAAGGACAGCACCTGCCACAGTTTGGATCTAGAATGTTTCCTAAAGACTTGTGTGATGAGGGATCGAGCTCTAGTTTGACACTGTTGTGAGGTGCTGAAACTTTAAAGAGTTTCCTTCTAGTGGGATGTCTTTATGCTTTCAGGAGAGAAAGTATGTTCCTCATCCATTTCTTTTCCTCTTAGTTTTGCCTCCTGACCATGACACAAGTGGTTTTGTCCCACTGTGCATTCCCACCATCACAACAAGTCAAAGGCAACAAGAACAATCAGTCATGGACAGGCTCCTTAGGTGTGTTGTCATCACGCTTTTCTCTTGAAAAGTCGCCGATCTCATGTATTTGCTATAGTGAGGAAAACCTAATCAGCACAGTGTTCAGTACGTGGCGGAAGAAAATTACCTTTAAGGATGGTGTTTACAAAAGCAGGATGTAAATTAGAGTAAAAGTTCGAGTCATAAGGTCATGAGAACAAAAGTATATAAAGGGAAAAGAGTTTAAAATAATCCCATCTTAAATGTTCTCAGAGAGCTGAAGACAGTGAAGAAAATGATTTACAGACACAATGGAAATATTAACACAGAGATATAAATCAATTAATTAATTCTGGAGTGAAAAAAATAAATGAAATTAAACTTTCATTATAGGGATTCAAAGGCTCCTTTGAGCACCTTTGAAGACAGAACAAGTGAACGTTGAGACTCATGACCAGGAATAAAAAGCAATGTAAAAAGTGAATGTGGAAAATCACTTGGAAAACCAAAGTATGGGTTGTAGGGTCCCAGAAGGGAGAAAGAAATGAAGCAACAGAAGGAATATAGAAAAATATAGTGGCTGAAGACTTCTATATTTGAAGACAAATTTGAATATAAACATGAAAAAAACCCAAAACTCCAGGAACTCCAACAGGATGAACTTAGAGACCCATGATAAACAAATTGTCACAAGCCAAACTTAAAAAGAAAATTGAGGGAAGAGAGAAATGAGTTAAAACACACAGAGGATCCTCCATCAGGTTGCAGAAATATTTCTTTTCAGAAACTTTGATGGCTAAAAATCAACTGGTTAACATAGTCAGTGTTTAAAAAAAACCACTGTTAGCTGAGAATCCTATATCTGGCAAAGTTGTCCTTTGCTATACAGAAATTAAGGAGAGAAATTACCAGAATGGACTAAAAAATGTGAACCAACCATATAACACCTACAGGAGATTCATTTTAGACTGAAAGATACAAATAGCTTGAAAATGATAAAAAGAATGGTAACTAGAAACCAAATGAGAATATGCTGTATGCCTGGTTATACTTTAAATGTAAAAAGCAATAAAAAAGACATTTTATATTCGATAATAGTTTCAACACAATATGATAGTAAAACAGTTATAAGAATTTGTATAATTAATAACAGCCCATCGAATATGTGAAGTCAGTTTGGCCATTTTGATGGATTAGAGTCCTGTAACAATGCTAGAGACTTCAGGTTCATATTCTCAAGAAAACAGAACAACTAGGAAGAAGACAAGCAATATGAACTGACTTCTTATTCACCAATGAAATGCACATTCTTCTCAAGTGTACATTTTCCAGGGTAGATCATACGTTAGGTCACAAATTAAAACTTAAACTTAAAAGGTAAATAGTATATAAAATGTGTTCTTACACCATGATACTATGAAGTTAAAATCAATAACAGTAGGAAAATTGAAACATCTACAAACTTGTGGAAATTGAACAACATTTAACCAATGGTCTAAAGAGGAAATCACTAGGAAAATTGGAAAAGGGTTATGGGTGAATGAAAATAAAAATGCAAAACACTTAAATTCATGGAACAGTGGTAAACAATGTTGCTGACATCCATAAATGTATTATAATACAAGAAAGATTTTAAGCTAACAACAGCCAATTTCTCAACTTAAGAATATAGAAAGAAAAAATCCCACTCAGCTAAAGTTAGCAAGAGGAAGGGAATAATATAGAGCAGGTATAAATGAAATAGAGAATATAAAATATAATTTTTTAAAAAGAACAAACAATAGTTCTTTGAGATCAATAAAAATGTCATAACTTTTGCTAAATACTGGACCAGGCTCCAATTACTAAAATCAGAAACAAGAGTTCTTACTAAAAATTTTACAGAAGTATTATAATTTCAGTATAATGAACAGCTGTAAGATATAATAAAATGGTGACCTAGATAAAATGAATAAATTGATAGACCTACAAATCTGCTGATTAAATAGTGAATAAATAGAAAGTTAAAACAGATGTATAATTAGTGCAAAGATTGCATCAGCAATTAAAATTCTCCAGATATAACCTATGTGGTGGCATGTGCCTACAATCCCAACATTTTGAGAGACTGAAGCATAAAGTTTACAAGTTCAAATCAGCTTTGATACAGCAGTGTCTTAAAAAGACTCTAACTCAAAGCTGAAAATGAAAAAGGTTTAGAGATTAGCTCAGTGCAAGAGCCATGAGTTCAATCCCCAGCAGTGGAAAAACAAATCTGACACAGAAAATTACCAAACTTGACAGATTCCCTAGTAAATTCTGCCGAGCATTTAGAGAACTAACATTGATCCTTCTCAAACCTCTAACAACTTAAAGTCTATGTACCAGATGGAAAAGTAATTTCATGTTCAGTCTTTCAACTCCAGATGAATGACAAAACCCTGGCAGTCAACCCAGAAAACTTAGGAAGAAATAAAGCCCACAGAACCTTGTTGGGCTTATTGCATCATGTGAGGACGTTTCCCACCTTAGCTTCAATGTGTGCTTCTTTGTTCAACTTAGGCATGTATATCAAAGGCCCACACACATAACATTTCTTTTAGTATCTCAGACTCAACTGGGGAGAGAGACAAATTCTGTACCCCAGGACAGAGATGTGCTTAAGTCAACAGCAGTCAAGAAATCCAGTAATCATGGGGAAACAAACACAAACTACTCGAGATGATTTTAGCCCCTGTTCTCTGCATGAGTAAAAGCATTTTCCTACCCCAATGCTCAGTTGCATTTTGGTGACTCTGATAATGAGACTTAATATGTAGAAGTGTTTGATTTTGTATTCCTGGTGGTAGGAATTGTGATGATGTTTGTGATCATTCTGTAGTTGTGGACCTCCTGCAGCTCTGCATAACTGGTGTATTGGGTTCTATTTAACTGAAATCAAAGCCAGCAAAGATATATGAGTCAGTTTTCTATTGCTAAAACAAAATATCCAACAGTTCCAACTGAAAGCTGGAAAGGTTTATTTTAGCTCATGGTTTCATTGGTTCTGTGCATGGTTTGTTCCAAGAAAGAAAAGCATTGCAGAGAAGCCTGATGGAAGAGACCTGCTCACATCATGAAAGTTCGGAAGGAATCCTGGGGTGAGAATATGCTCTTCCAACTCATAATATTGGCTTATCCTTTCTGAGAGAAAAAAAAAAAAAGATGTTCAAATTAGAAAGAGGTAAACTGGCTTCATTTTCAGATATCATTGGATTATATTTAGAAATATCTAAAGATCTACAAATAAAATGTTAGAAATAATAAGCAAAGTAGTAGAAACAAAGTTAACACACATGCACAAATCTATTGCATTTCTATATACTAAGAATAAATGATGTGTAAAGGAAATTTAAAAAATAATTTGCAATAGTAACACACAAAAAAATTCTGAGGAATAAAAATAACCTGTGGGAGAGAAAACTGGAATGACAAAAAGAACAAAACATTTCTGGAAGAAGTCATAAACACTCATAAGTGGTAACAAAATATGTGTTCATAGAAAGATTTAATATTAATGCTAGTAATGCCCAAGTTGATTTACAGTTTTAATGCATTCCTTTCCAAAATTTCAATGATGATTTTTTTCAGAAGGAGAAAATCTATCATAAAATTCATATAGAATCTCAAAGAACCCCAAAGCCCAAACAAGAATCATACTAAGCCAGAGTGATAAACCACATGGTACTGGGATAAACGCTGAGATAGATGGACCACGTAATAGAAAAGAGAATGTAGAAATAAGCCTTAGCATATGTGAGCTAGTTATTTTCAAAAAGGATGCCAATACCATCCAATGAAAAGCAGAGCAAGACAGTTGTTTTTTTTTCTTCTTACCAAATGGATCTGGGAAATTCTGGATAGTCACATGAAAAGAATACTGTTGTAGCTTTGTTCAACACAATGTGAAAAAATTTATCAAACTAAATCAATAACCTAAATGTAATACTTATAGCTGTAGAAACCTCAGAAGAAAATATAGGGTAAAACCTTTACAACACTGAATTTGATGATAATTTGTTAGATATGACATTAAAGAGAAACAAAAGAAAAAGTAGACAAAGTAGATTTAAAATTTTGAGAATATGGTGTTAAGATGCTAAAATATTAACAGAGTAAAGTATTGACCCATAGGGTAAGAGAAAAATTAACATAGCTGATAAGAAATTACTATTCAACATATTCCCAAAACTTAATAGCAATAAAAAAAAAAATTCCAAAGAGGGCAAATGACTTAGCTAAAATTTTTTCCAAAGGAAATATACAAATACCCAGTAAGCACATTACAAGATGTTCAATGTTACTAATTATTTGGAAATTGCAAATCAAAACTCCATTGAGATATAACCTCACATCCGTTAGGATGACGACCCTGAAAAAACAGAAACACATACTGAGCAGGATGTGGAGAAATTCGAGCCCTTGCGCTCTGTTAGTGAGGATGTAAACAGGAGTGCATGCCATGGCTACAATAAGGTTTTAAAAAGAGAAGTAAAAGTAGAGTCAGCACTCTAGAAATTCTACTCTGTATATTTTTAGGGGAGTGAAACAGTAACTGTAGAGAGCCGCGCTGGTGCCACACCTAAAAGATGGCGCTGGCTTCCTTTCTCTTTCCTCGTGATGGCATGCGCTCCCTCTGCCACGTGACTCCTTGCGGGGTACTAGGCTGACTCAAGCATAGTTTGGTTGCTGCGCGGACCAATGGTAGGCCACTACACCTGATCCCCTGATTGGCGGAAGAGATGCATATAAGGCGTTGCGCAGGCTGGGGAAAAAGAGAGTCTCCATTATGCTGTAAAAGGTTCCTGAATAAACCGCTTGAAGAAGAGTTCCGGGTCGCGTCTTTCTTGCTGGTCGAGAGGGACGCGACAA